>CANYBF010311860.1:0-14974 GCA_948192965.1 Dalechampia spathulata
TGCCATTACGCATATCATACCATATGCCATACACATATACTATATTGAATACACATTCACATACACACCATTATGCCATGCCATTCATCATCTTACATGCCATGTATACGGTATGTCATTCATCTCACATGCCACGCATACAGTATGCCATTCACTTCACATGGTATACATATGGCATGCCATACATTTTGTCATATTATAATCTAACATTTCACATGTCATGTCACGTGACACAAGCACATTGTACTACACATGTCATACATATGCCATGTCAAGCACCATCTCACATGCCATGCATTTGGTATGTCATAGATATAACATGTCATGCATATGTCACGTATTATAGCATCACACATATCATACATATGTGTCATTCTATGCCATATATGCCATATATGGCATATCATCACACATATGCCATATATCATTCACATGCCATGCAGAAGGTATGTCATTCTATAATACCATGCCATGCATACGCATTGCATACGCTATACGCCCAACGCTAAAATGAATCCCAAAATGTTAACGTATAACACCATACATTATTTGCTCTAATATGTGTTTACATATTAGGTTGTCATATCACACATATGATATGTCATTCATACTCACATGACATGCATATGCCATGTTACTTTTATCGCTATATCACATGACATGCATATGCCATGCCATCTAAATGCCATATAGCTTTACATGTCATTCTACATGCAACTTTGCAACGCCGATTCACATAACGCGCTGTGTTTACAATTACGCTCGCATGTTTGCCTACTTAGGATAATTAATCTTAACTAAAATGGTAAAATCAATTTTGGAAACTCATAGAATAAATCTCCACCACCCGAACCCAATCTCTGAAGGGTTTAACTAGCACTCATGCTATGGGTCGGTTGGACCAATCCGGAACCATCCGGTGGTGACTCCTTTGCGACTCTTTCGAGTCCGTATCATTCCCTAAGGGAACCCCTTAGGAAGACTGCGCTTTCGCTCCAAGTGCGGTCCCCGGTCTGTGACTTTCGCAAGCCTTGCTCTGGGCCCCGGCAGAAACCGGTGCTCATAAATATATAGTATTAAGTGATTGGATGGTTTATCCTTATGCTATGATTATGTGAATGCCAAAATGATATGAAAAATAAAATGGTTTACGAGTAATCTATATTTATGATTGAAGATGTGTTTGTATTATGATTAGGTAAAAATATAGATAATGAATCCATTCCTCCAATCAACATAGACAAAGGAAAAGCGGTGGCAGGTTTATACTAGTTTGCGCTATTAATAGGTTAATTCATTTAAAATGAATTAACGGGTAAGCTGAAATGTTTACCTTAATATTAATATGTGATTATGGTTTGAATTAAGTCCTTTAATAGGAAAGGATGATGATTATGAAATTCTATGCAATTGCTGAATATTTGATTATAATATATGATTACATAAATAATAATTCATATGGCATGTCATATTCACTATTGAATTTAACATGGCATGCATTGGTTGGAGCAATAAGGGAGGAGGAAAATGAGTGACGTGAGGAACTGATTATGTGTTACCAAAAAGATAGCGGAACACATAAGTACCAAAAACTAGCGGTACAAGTACTGAGCCACATGTATGTTAAAGAGATAAGAAAGGAGGAAAATGAGCAAATGGTGAGGAAAGGGGAGCTCAATAAAAAAAAATAGAGGGAGAAAATAATGTGTTATCAAAAAGATAACGAAACACAATGATAATAAAATGAACTCAATACTAAAAAAATAATGGTTGAAGGCTAGTACAATATGCACATAAATGAGAATGTTGGGCATTCATGATAATGATGATGATACAAGAAAAATAGAGGGGAATACACATTATGTTGCATTTTGAAAGAAAAAGGCATATTCTTTCACATATATATATATATATATATATATACATACATATATATTGATGGAATGATTTTATAGGAAATAACAATTGAATGCTGAAAGATGCTATGTGAATGAATGAGAATAAATGTTGAGAATATAAAGTGAATATCATGTGAATTGCTTTACATTGGATGTTGTGATTGAGTTATACCTATAATGGTATCCAAATGAGTTTGCTTTGCAGAGAAGATATTACATGGAAATTAATTTGAATGAGTTTTGTATCCTAGTGAAAAGTTATATGGAATTAAATACTTTATTCTATGATATGAATATTACATATTAATTATTTCACTAGCACCACTGAGTTTTACACTCAGCGTTTGTCAATTGATGAACCTAGGTACTAGCAGCACGAGAGATCACAGGAATTTGGGGGCAGTAATAAGAGACCTGAGTCAGTTTGTTAGTAGAGGTCTTGGACTACCAGATAAGCTCTTATTCTGTGGCTTGTGCAACTTACCGCTTTGATTTGTACTATGGTAATAAAGATATTAGTGACATTGCATACTCTAATTACATGTTTCTGCTATATATATATATATATATATGACATGTTTTAGTTGGTATCAGAATTAACAATGTTTTGTTAGTATCAAAATGGTAGAATTAAGATATTACATGCTTGAATGAATTATGATGATAAGTTGAAGTTTAATTTGTTGCATATGATATCCATGCATGATATAGTTGATGTGAATTGGTTAAAGGAATTAATGTTAAGCATCCATTGTAGGGTCATTATCGATTTTCTATTAGAAGGAATTGTAATTACACTACGGGAGGCATGTCATACTGGGCCATGGGTGTGACAAGTATGCATTACATTGGTGTTATGAGATTTTTAAAGTATATACAAAAAACTAAAGATTATGCCTTGACTTATAGGTTAACCTTCTAATCCAAAAGTATTTTCCTTCCAAATTAGAAGGATTGAAATGGGTGGAAAATAAGTGTTATTTTCCTTCCTCCCTTTATTTTCCCTTAATTCCCCAACAAGGAAATTTACTTTTCCTCGCATATTTTACCTCTAAAGTTTCTTTCCTCTCTTATTTTACCCCTTCCCAAATAAGGTGTTAAAGAAAAGTTATATTAGTTAATACAAGTTATGACTCTTATGAACAATTATATTCGTTCATAAAGAATCATAGCTTTTATTAATAATTATATTAATTTTATGAATAGTCATGACTTTTTAATGTACTATTTTAAAAGAGTTATAACCTTTAGTCATCTATAAATAAATCATTTAGGTCAAAATTTTGATAATAGGTGAAACTAAAATCCTTTTATCAACATAATCGTATAAAGATCATAAACTTCAACTTTTTCTATTTTCATAATTGTAAAGTATAAATAGACTAGACTTCATTTATCTCAATGCAAATTTATCATATATTCTTAGTTTATACATAGAAGATAAATTTAGCTTAAATGGAAGTGACATTCAACATATGATTAAAGCATTAATATTTATACTCCTTTATGCATTTTCAATTTTATATTTAATTGTGTATAATCTTTATCATCTCTAACATTTCTTCTATTTTTACAACAATTTATTCATTAAAAATTTAATAATGATTCATTATACTAAAATTTTCATTTTAGTGAAGCTAAAATAGTTGGACCTACTTTTCATGTTTCCTAACACATTTCATAAGTATGATTTCAAAATTTCATGTGTTTTTTTTCTAATAAACATTTTATTTTTCAATCTTTCCCTGTTTTACCTTTTCTTTTCTCAACCTTTTTATGTCAGATGTAACTAATTGATTTAATACATTTATAAGTGTAGATATGAAAATTTGTAACCTCTTCGTTGAATTCAATGCATTGATAAGTGTATAAGTAAAAATTTATGTAATATGATATTTTATTGAAATTGTAGAATTTATTATTTCATTAATTTTCAAAAATGTTATGCATTTTTTTTCAATTAAAAGTTGTACTTTTCAATTTTTGTTTTCATTTCTAGTTTTCTTTAATGGTACATTCTTTATGATGCATATAATAAAAAAAGAATAAATAAGAAAATTAAGAATACAATAAATAATTTTGTAATTAAAATAAATTTATAATAAAAAAATTGATTTGACTTTTGATCATCAATTTTTAAAACTAAAATTTTATTTAAATTATTTTTATTATGATCATAATTATCTTGATTGTTAATAATAAAATAAATAAATAAGAAAAAGAAAAACAATGAATTATATCATTATTAAATCTATTTATTATTTTCAATAAAAAATTTATGAAAAATAAAGTTCCAAAAAATAAATACAAAATAAAAGAGAAAATTTTGAAGAAATAAAATTTTCAATTTTAAAAAAATATTAATAATCTATAATGATGTAACTTATCAAAGGCATAAGAAACATTTACTACTAGAAATTCATGTATTAATGATGATAATATTATAGTCACAAAAATTAAAACCATTAAAAAATCTATTATATATGACAATAATTAATATATAGTCACAATATTATCATTTTCTCTTAATTTAAAAAATATTGATAATAATATATTAATATTATCACATTTTCAGAAAACAATTTACCACAACTTATTAAATATGGCTTTACATTTCATATAAAAGGGCGGAAACTTGAATTGAAAATCCAAAATAATGGTGTAGTGGTGAAAGAAGATGACTCTTCTTCTATTAAAGAATATTACAGTATTTTGATGGATATTCTAAAATTTACTTTTATTGGTAATAATGAAGTGCTTCTTTTTCAATGTTGATGATGGGATGTTGTGCATAATGTGTAGGTTTTAAAAAGGATAAATGGGGGTTTACATATGTGAATTCAAACAAGTGTTTAGAAGCAAATGAGGTTTTTGTATTAACAACTCAGGTTAAACAAGTATACTATATCAATGGTACGAAGAACTCAAAATAGCTTATTGTTAATAAAAGCTCTCCTAGAGATCTTTACTACAATCCAGTGGTTACAAGTAATGGTGATTCAATGGAGAAGCATTTGCCTAACAATGAAGAAGCATTCCAAGAAGAAAGGCAACAATTGAATTCAGCCTTAATGGAGGAAATCAATGTTAAAACACACTATGATGTATTGTATCATGGTGATTTTGAGGATGAAAGTACAAGTAAGAGACTTCAAGGTGTTTTAAATGGTGGAAATCTTGAACATTTTAGTGATGAGGACGTTCCCATTTATAAAAGCAATGATGAAAACATAAGTGAAGAAGAATAAGGAGAAGATGATGATAATGACTAGTTTCAATGATATTTGCATTTGTTTTCATTTATTATAGTGTTAACTTCAACCATTGTACTTTGTTAAGCAAATTATAGATTTTTCTCATTTTTCCTTTAAATTCAATTATTTTCTATGATTCTTTTTAATCCAATATAGATTGGTAACTTTTATGTTTCATATCTTACATGATATTTCATTTTTTATTAATTTAAATTTTTGATTTTTGATTTTTGATTTTTTTACTAATGTTTGTATTTATAATTTTATAGGTTATAATGTTCAAAAAAATTAAGCAATGTAGAAGACAAACATTTGTTGGAGATTTACCTATTCGAAAAATAACTTGAATTACTTAAATCGAGACTGTGGTTATCAAGCAAGAAGAGTTTGGTTAATGAGGATTTCTCATAACATACACATCTACAAGATGATGGACAAATGGTAAATGAGATTGTATATTAAGATTCTAATGAAACGGAACCACCTTCTCTAGAGCCAAGCATCGATGATGAAATCTTATTAAATGAAAATTTAGGTATGTTAATTATTTTAAAGTTGATTATATAATGTTATTTGGTAATAAATATTGATCATTTTATATATTTGTAACTTATAAAATTGGTAGGACATGTCTCTAAATAAAAAAAAGGTAGAGGAAAGACTAAATGCATCTCTATTGATAGGAGTACGAAGAATGGTAAGAAAATACTAGTTTTCATTCTTATTGATATAAATAAGGCTATTGGGAAACATGCTCAAAAAATTGTTAATTATTATGGATTGGTGGTATGAACTCATGCAAAAATAAGTGCCAAAAGTTAGAAGAAAAATTTGCCCAAATGATGTTTTAAAAAGTTAAGGTAATACATTTATTTTTTAGATAAATTTCAATTATTCAATTATGAAAAATTGCTTTCATATTTAAATTTTGTAAAATGTTAATTTCAGGATAAATTTGGGATGGAAGATGAAGTAGATGATGATTGTTTTAAAGACTTTATTTTTATCATATTGCGATGCTTGTATAAAATATGGGGACATTGACTTTATAAAAATTTTACATTATTGGATGAAAAAGAATAAGGTTTATTCATACCTGAACATGTGACTGAAAAACATTGGAGGAAAATTACAACTTATTAGAAGTCTAATAAGTTTTTCATGAGTATCATTTAAAGACTATAATTTATCAGTAATTCTATAGTTTTTTATATTTGTGTGTAATATTTATTAATTATATCCAGAATATGAGCAATCAGAATAAGAGGAGTTAATCAAAATTAAGAACCAAACATGCTTATGGGTTATGGTCTTTTATTGAAGTTGAAGAGAGGATGGTAAAATATGAGTTCTCGTGAATAGTGTAATTACTATAAATAAAAATACATGTATAATTTTTTTGACACAGAGAGATCCTGATATAGATGAGAAGTTAAGCATTGATGAATTATGATTATTTCAACATACTAAAAGAAATAAGGAAAGGGAAAGGATTTGATTTGATCTAATTTTAGAAAGGATCTAATTTGATCCAATTTCAAAAGAAAATTATGTGAGTTTATAGCTAAAAGTGTAGTGCAATTACTATTTTTCAATGTCAAATGTATATGTTATCTTAAGTTAGGTTTCTATAATTATATTTCAAATGTGCTTTCATTTTTGTAATAGATTAAATTCAAGAATCTTATTGATAAATAAAAAGAAGAAGGTGAAAAGCAACTGTCAATTGATGAGATGCTTATAGAAGTATTAGGAAAAAGACTTGGTTATTTCATGGCAAAGGTGTTGGAGTGAAGGCTCCAAGTTCTAAGAGTTACAATAAAGTTACAAATATAAAACAAATTTGTGATGAGTTGCAACTTGAAATGCAAGCAAAGTCTTAAAATTATATTGAAGTGTGGATAACAGAAGAGTATAAAAATATGGAAGCTAAATTTATAAAGAGAGAACAAGATTTTCAAGAGAGAATGGATAAGATATTCCAAGTAAGATTTAGTCAGATAATGTTACAATCGATTGAAACTCTAGAAGATATAAGGGACTTATTAAAAGATCAATTTATTTATCGGGTTGTTTTATTCACATTTCTACTTTTAAAAATACATAGAATAGGAATTCTTGATCCATTTTAACATTTACAATCTCTATGTTTAATTAATATTAATGGTTTATTTAGAATGAATTTTATATATTTTTTATACAACTTTTTGGATGCATAATGTATTTATCAAGGTATGCAGATAAAAAGTGTGAAGGTTTCCTCAAGAATACTTTTGAAAAATTAATCCATTAAAAGACCGTTGTGATACATAGTGGTATGGCCTAATTTGCTTTCAAGTTCTCCTAATTTTCCTTATTAAATATGTAGATATATTTTTTATTTGAATATTGATTTATTTAGTTTTCTCATACATGCAAAAATGTTTAAACTTTTAATGAGATCTTAAAGTGCTTTAATTTGTTGTTGATTAATGCATAGGAGTTTCATGTGCAATTTCAACTCCAACAGATTCAAGCATAGTCTTATTTTTTATATGACAAGATCCTCTATCTTTCATTTGTAAATAGCTTCCTTTGTGATTGATCACTTATTTTTAGGAAAATGAACATTATGGATCACCTAACCAAATTAAAAATATTCACTTTCTTCAGTTTTTCCTATTTCTTTGCTTTGATTTTATTCAAGAATCTAAACTGAAAAAAATAATTATTAAAATAGCATCCTAGTTGTAGTCATTATTATCAATGCCTTTAACAGTTTGCATGAAATGTTTTAATCTCGGTTTTACATCTAGGTAGTTGGTATAGAATTATGATATATTTTTATTGTATATTTTAGTAAAAATTAATATTTTGACTTTTGCTAGAGATATAATTGAAGGGCCTTAATAGATTTATAATCGTATTGCAAAATTGAAATATATGTTTTTCCTTTTGATTTGAGGTTTTTTAAAACTTGAAATTCATTTGTTTTTACTTACACTAGTTATTATCATGTGGCATATATGAGAAAGCCACAGCTTGCTGCTGAAATTACCAAGCAACTCCATAGATTCCATCAAGTAAAAATTCCAAGTTCTATAGATCCATAATTATGGAATTGTTAAGGAATCGAGTAATTTCCCAGTCGAATTACAATGAGTAAATTATATTGATCCAATAATTTCCAGAAAAGACTGTAAAATAATCTCCTTAGATATAATTACCTTTCCAAATAAATTCCAAGAAAACCTGGAGGGGTCATACGTAGTCCTACTTAAAACCCAGTCTTCGTAGACATAATTTATTTGTATAGTATAATTCACAATAAACAAACCCGATAAATAAATATTGAATACTACTAAAAGAAATAAATACAGAATAAAAGAAAATAAAGAAAGAACACACCAGGAAAATTTTGATAACGGAGTTCAGCTAATTTTGCCTACTCTCCGAGCACCGCTCTAGCGACCCACTCTTATTAATTTAGGAGAAGGATTTATTTTTGGGATGAAATAAAAATTTTGACTAATACCTATAGGAATGACATCTTCAATTTATGTGAGAAATGTGTATTTTCAGACTTGTTTAAATTCTTGATTATGTGTTTTACATTACAAAAAAGATGTTTAATGGCTACAAAATTTAGTTATGGAATTATTCCATCACTAAATAGAGACAGAATAGTAACAGAATGATTATGGATCAGAGAAAATAGCGACAGAAAAAAAGGAGTAGCTAAAACCCTCACCAAATAAAGACAGAAATAGTTCCATCGCTATATGGATTCAAATATTATGTTCTGTCATTAAATCCATCATTATTTTGCTACAAAATTAATTCTGTAGCTAAAATCCATAGCAATTTAATGTGTATATATATAATTTATAATGTATATATATAATGTATATATATACATATATAATTGCATTCTATAATTTATAATGTATATAAATACTTAGTATTAAATATTATAAATATGATATAAATAATGAGATAAATTATAATTACTACTATTTATATTGTTTATAATTACTAATATTAATATTTATGTAATGTTTTTAAAAATGTTTTATTTGTTTTGTTTAATTATAAAATATGAATAAATTATTTTGTAAAATTATAATTTAAATAATTTATAATATTATTAATTAATATAAATTATAATGAGATTTTTCAAAATAGAAATAGAAAAGTATATTATTAATATTAAGTAAAAATAAGAATAATTAAATGAAGATACATCGAATTGACGTCATTTTGAATACGACAAAATGACGTCGTTGAGTATGATAAAATGACGTGGTTTTGATCTGTAATGTACATTCCATCCAAGAATCCCTTTCTTCCATTTTACAATTCGTACTAACCCTAATTTCTTTAAATTGAATCTGCATTTATCATATCCTTTTTGAATTAAAGTTTGCCTCTAAAATTGAAACCTTACAATCAAATATAAAACCATTTTTCTTCTAGAGTTGCATTGGTTATGAAATTTTCCATCAAAGAAAAGTGAAGCATTGTGTTGGTATCTCAGTTTTGGGCAACAGAATAAATTGGAGAAGGAATTGGTGAAGGAGTTTGGGCATCTTAGTTTCCTAGTATGTGTGTTGATATATTGATAATTAAACCATAAACATGTTTGTAGCACTTGATTATTGCTAAACTCAATCATTTTGTGCCGGGTTTAGTGTCCCGTATGATAATCAAAGTGTGATTCTTTAATTATTGGAAGCTTGGTGATGTTACATGTTTGAAGGTGTGAACTTGTTTTCTTGTTAGTCTTAGGCCGTATTGAAATGCATTTATTCCTTATTTTGTGATGCATGCCATATATTCGTTTAATTGTCTCTTCGACATTTTTTGTCCAAGTCTTAGTAAAGTTGATTGATTTCCCTTTATATGCATATTTCATTTATCTGTATCAACCTATTAACTATCTATAATTCTATATGCATGCTTGTGTTTACATAGTTTTAGGTTAGTAAAGCTCAAAAGTGTACAAATTCTGGTTTTTATTACTTATGTATGTCACTTCCTCAATGAATCATCTTCTCCACATAACTTTTTAATCATATGTCCTTGCTAATTTATCTAGAGACATGCTTGTGTACTTAAGAAAGTTAGGTAATTAGCGTGCAATTTACTTTTGACACCTGTAAATTTAACAACCCTCTGATTGAAATTGAGGTCTATTTACACTTTACAAATTCCTCTCAAGAAGTATGTTTTAAAAGAAAGAATACTAATTCATAAATGGGTTGGACATTCATTGTTTCTTATGTGTGTATACCTACATCTTTACATCCCGTTTTGCATGAATAGTTGTTTGTTTTTCTTTTTCCTTTTTGGCTGAGGGTATAAACTTTTATTATTTAAAAATCTGCATTAATTTCGTTGTAGGGTTCATAAAGTTAATTTGAATGGCTATTTGTTTAAATTTCATGAAATGCACTAGATAATGTTTATAAATTATTATGTTTGCATAGGGTACTGGTTGTAGAAAAGTGACAAACATGATGTTTATGTTTCCAATTGCTAATGGAGGAAAGTATCCATAAGACGATTTCAATTTATTTTAATACTAGTTTATTGAAAAAGTTAGGTATATATATATATATATATATATATAGTGGACAATGTTGCAATGACATTCAAGTAGTGCTCATTTTAAAATATTCAGAATTTAGTGACATGCATTTAATAATATATTCATCCAAATCCTCGAATCACCAACTGATAATTACAGGGAATCCAACATTACATTTCTACTACAACAAATGAACATCAAATATCATATTAAATTCTTTAAGTTATCTCCGAATAAAACTATTTAATCCGTAGGTTTTCTGTTTGAATAGCTAAGAACGTTATAGCATTACAAATTTGATGGAATTTAGACTAATCAATATTAGTGATTAACTATCTTTATAGAACTATCTTGTAATAACTCAGGAGATTAGTATTGGATTACCCATTAGTAGGAAAACATGAACAAATGATCTTATAATATACTTTTCCTTATACTTTATCAATCAATCATCTCACTCCTTCTAAAAGGAGACTTTTAATGATATTAAGTAGGATATAATGAATAATCTCATACAATAGTTTGGATAATCGATAATAAAATTTAATATGATAATATATATTTAAACTACCATATTCTTACAATTCATACAAATTTTTATGTAAATTCATGTGATGTTTCTTCTTTATAATTATATAATAAAAATTTTTATTAATTAACAAATAAATAATTATTAATATAATCATGATAATTATATGTAGGGTCAAACATTATGACTTATGATGAGGATCAAAATTAACATCTAGGGATGGAGCATATATCAATTTATTGTTATTGTCACATTATTTATATATAAAATGTTCAGATAAAGCATACACGTATTTGTCAAATAATCATAAATTAAATGCACATAAATATTTATAAATATAACATATATTTATTATTTAATCTATATAAAAAATATATTAATATTGAAAGAAATTAATACTATAATTAATCATTAAGATTTAGAAATTAATCTTAGTAATTTAGAAGTAGTAGATTATAAATGTAGGCCATTGCTAGCTCATCATCTCTTCATTTCTTTGTCTATTTTTGCTTTCCAATACAAGATTTATGTATGTAACTAATGAATTCATAATAAATTTATGATGAGTATTAGTGATATGAACTTTGCTCTAAAATATGTTGCCTAGGGAATTGAAACCGATGTTTATCCATCTATCATCAAATGGTATAATTAAGATAATGATTTTGCATTAGATTGATTGTTAATTGAATTAATAAATTTAATTAATTTACTTAGTCAATTATCATTCTTGTAATGTTCTTGCTATAAGTTAGAAGGCTCAGAGAAACCATTCCAATTGCCTTCTAAGATAGAAGTTCTTGCATTCTACACAAGTTGACCACCTATCACATTCCGGTTCCAGGTACTTCTCTTTACATCCTTTCTACACATTTGGTTAATCATGATTTCTTCTTTAATGGTCCTTTAATAATCATATCATATTTGTTTAATGTTTAATATCACTATAGTAATGATTACTTAATATTCTTTTAATAATACATTATTTGTTTAATGTTGATATGTACGTCATTTTTGTATGTATTGATTTAATGAATTTAATAGGATAAATTTGTAATAATATCTGATAATAACTTTTAATTAGTGCTAATTAAGCATTTCAATGATGTCTGCCAATAACTTGCTTGTGTTTATTTTAAAATTATCATGTAAATATGGCACGAGGACATGGATGTGGAGGTTGACATCGTCCGCATACTACTATACCAACTAGAGCTACACATGATGGATCTACCTCTTCCCCACATACATCGACATCATAGATAGCAACTACTTAGACATCTACACCACTAGATATTCCTATTATAGATGCTGCTCTGTCGACTATAGTTGACACTGGTTCATAGTGAGCTGTACATCGTGATATGCATACAGATCATGTTCCAGATTCATAGACATCTACACCTTCTATTCCATAGTCATTTTCATTCACACCTTCTACTTCTGCATCTAGATTTTCACCAACTTTAACATCTACTTCTGCTTCATCATCACTAGCTATAGCATCTGATTTTGCACTAGTAGCTACTAGCTGACGTAACCGTATTGAGTGTTATATTGACAGTGGGATGTAAGATTTTCTAACTTTGCATTTCAAAAATATTGTAACATGCATAGATTTTGGTGTTTTTTCATATAAAATTTCAATTTATGATAGGTTGCAGCCATCTTATAGAGTGTCAACATAGATAAGAGAGATATTTAGCCAGAGATTAATAGCAGAGGGTACCTCATAGGCAGCAGTACCATCAGTCTTGCTATATTGGGAGGAGTTTAAGGTAATAAGTTATTATTTAATGGTTTTAATGAATTTATTACTAATTCAATGAAAATGTTAAATTTTTTGTAGAAACAATTTTATTGGGATGAGATAAAATTCTCTGTTGAGGTTATATACTAGGCTTGGAGGGATAAGACATCGGTATGGTAACCATTTATATCATTTTAAATTTAATGTATAATATAAAATTTATAGAAGTATGTTTCCATTAACGCTTTCAAATTTGGTGTAATAGGTACTGAGATATGATGAAAAAATTCAAGGCTAAGAGAAAGCAACCTATTTTCTATGGTGACACGACTTGGGTTGCTTGGCTACATTATTGGGAGTTGCCTTAAACATAGCTGCAAAGTGCTAAGATGTCAAGAAATCGACATGGTGTATCTGGACATGGCATTTCTACTCGCACTTGTGGCTTGAAGATTATGTCTGGTTACAAGAGAGATTGAGTAACTATGTTATTTTATCATTAATCAATTAATTTTACTTCTATGTATTGATTATTATCCATGTGTTTGCTTTTCAGATGGAGCAAAATGAGGGTCAAGAGCTGCCACTTCATGAACTTTTCATGTACACTCGTACATGAAACATGATAGGGTAAATTTCATCGATGACAGGTCACGTGAGATAAATGTAAGTATGAAAATTTTTACTAACATTATTATAATTTATGCATGAAAATTAATATCATTGTATTGTATAATTTTATTAGGATCATATTACACATATGCGAGAGGCAGCAACACAAGAAAATGACATCATAGATGACTCTCGTATATACCTAGACGCTGTAGGTAGAGCCTCAAAGGGACAAATTTATGGGATAGGTTCAAAGTCTAGTAGCTACTACATTAGCTTATCAATTAGTACATCTATGTGTAGAGCACCTGGAGGTTCTACTCAGTCACAACCATATTTAGATGATGCTATTAGACAGGAGATTTGTGATGCTATACGTGCTACATTTATAGATGTTGTTGATCACGCATTAGATTCACGGATCTCGATAATTTATGACCAGGTTCTACAGCAGTTACGAGTTGAGCAAAATGTATCTGCACCATCTTCCTCTCAGCCAGACCATTCTGCTCTATCTGGTGATGCCACAACTGTAGTTGTTACTTCTGCATCACCAACAACAACTACTCCTCCTGATTCTGTTGCACCTACTAATGATCATGTAGATCCTGATACTGAGGCACCCTAATGATGTATTGATTCTACTCTTTTAATTTATCATTTTGTTTACTTTAATATTTCATTCATATTGTAAAATTTCGATGACATTATTTAATTTATATCATACTTTATAAATTAATTGTATTATGGTTATTTATATTGAATTCTAGACTTAGGAGTGGGAGAAGTGTTACACCCGGACCCGGTGCAACATGCTCCCGTAGAACAGTTAATAAACTCCATAAACAACGAATTCATAATTGTTCTACAAGGGATCTATGTTTCCCCCTGTTTTACTTTTTTTTTTATTTACTTAAGTCACATCCATAAAACAACTTAGATAAATAGAACACTCGTAATTCCATATAGATTATTAATATACCATATACATTCTTATTGGATCATTAAACATACATGTCTTAAGTATATCATCATAATACCAATATGATACCACATACAAAGATATTACAAATTACTACTGCCACTAAGGTTAACTTAAATAAGTTGCATATTTACATATACACAAAATAATATATGGACGAGTCCAGCCTGCGTCTAGGATAGGGCTTTATGAAAGATCCGACCTTAGCCAACTGTAGACCAGCTACTCTTGTCGATCCCCGATCGAACTAGGTCCTGCGTTCATCAATTGACAAACGCTGAGTATAAAACTCAGTGGTGCTATAAAATGAATAAATAACATCAATTAAATCATATAATAGTAATCCAAGGAAGAACAATATATCAATGGCATATTGGCAT
>CANYBF010311889.1:0-11868 GCA_948192965.1 Dalechampia spathulata
TTAGCTTAAAAACATTAATGTTTATAAACTAATTTATAAGCTAATTTGAGTTATAGGCATTAAAAATTTTAAAGTATTTAATTAAAATTTTTATAAATGATTCATATGTAAATGAAGTATTTGATAGAAAATGAGTTATAAATAAAATTATCACTAAAATAACTAATAAGGTTATTAGTTATATTATTATATAATCAACCAAACATATTTAATTTTGTTTAATAATTAAATTAAATTTTATTTAAATTAAATTAAAAGATAATTTAATTTCATATCATATATAGAGAGAGAGGTAATGCATACAATGTTTTATTAAATTTACAAAAAAATAATTCATAAAAGTATATTAAAATATAATATAATATTTAACATGTATAAAAGAAATATAATTAGAATACTGGTGAGTAAGTTAAATTATAATTTTATTTAATTTATAAAATATTTTAAACTTTTAAAAATAAATTAATAAATTTATATATAATTAAATAAAATGATAAAAATTTAAAAAATAAATTAAGTTTTTAAAAAGAATGATGATATAATAAAATATTTGATCACACTAATTTATAAGTTTTAAAATAAGAAGAATAAATTCCTCAAGATATGATTTTAGTTCCAAACCCTTAACCTAGCAGTGCCTGTAGTGTTGGTGATCGACCTATTCAATTGTGTATTGATGGAAAAGTAGCTTATTTTTTAGTTTGTAAACATTTAAAAATACTGCATATGAATTATTTGATAACTTATAAGCTTACATAAGAAATCCCTTTTGATTTTAAATAGTTTATGACAATCATGCAGAAGAGTCAGGATTCATATTATCAATAAATATCTCTTCACCATCATACTCGATAATTAAATCATAGTAAAGAACCAATTTACTAATTGAAACCCACAAAAATAATACTCAATAAACATTCAGTAAATTCCAAACATAATAATCAATCAATTATCATACAAAACCTTTCATTTATTCTTCTTCACTATATTTTACCATAATAAACAAAAAATTCATTGATGTTCACCTGTAAAACATTGAAAAATCCATGATTCAAAGTCAGACACAATGTTCACCTATAAACAACATAAGAAAGAAACTCCATTCATTCCAAGCCTTATACTAAAAATGAATAGCCACCATGGCATCCATTAACCAGCAAAAAAAAAAACACACAAGTGTATATCGTCATCTCTAGTACCCAGTCAAGGGATGCAGCCAGTTAGGACATCAAATGGTGGTTTCATTCAGAAGACAAGAAATGAAATAAATGATTGAAAAAGTAGCAGGAAGAGAGAGAGAGAGAGAGACGTCATGAAAGCTTGATACTGGTACGAAGTCATGGCGTCGTTGTAATCCATAAATGAGTGATGGTAATCAACAACCTCATAATCAAATATCATTTCAGGTATAAAGAAACATTTCCCTTTTAATCTCCTGGGAGGGAGTTGGCTGCCACTCATATTCTTGAAGATGGTCAAGTGAGGTTTGATTTTCCCTCATCCAACACCCATCTCCTCATCTCCAACCTCTTCATACATCGTTTGACCCAATCCGATTTTCTTGTCCATATTTAAAGAATTCTTACATTTTAAATTCAATGCTAATAAAAAATTTATAATGTAGTTAATATTATAAGTATAAAATAAATATGTATATTGTAACTAAATATATTCTATTTGTAAGATAGTATTATATAAAAAATTATAATTTTTGATTAAAAATAAAATATAATTAAAGATGAGTAATATATACTTTTCCATATATTTTTCAATTGTGTGCTTAGCTATGTATTTTTATGATGATAAAAGATAAGTTATATTTTATTCTTTATTATATTCATTAATAGAATGTAATTTTATATTTAAATTAAAATATAATTTTATATTATGGATGCTTAATTGTATTTTCTTTTGTATCATGAAAGAATTATTTAAATTTTTTTGAATTCTTATATTAAAATATAATTAATTTTTTGATGATAATATAAACATATCATGTAAAATATGATATAATTAAACAGTTTTGATTAAAATGAGACATAAAAAATTAAAATCGAAAGTAAAATATATTATTAATTTTTATGTGAATTGTTATAAATTTTAATTTGAAAATTATTAAAATAATAATAATTATAAATATATCCATTTATTACACTTCATGCACTAAATGATTTAAAACCCATCTACATACATACAATTATAAAATAATTAAAATTGATCCACATCATTATTACATATGATCTATATTAATATGCTTATAAAAAGATTACTTTCTATTTATAATAGCAATATGATTGTAAATCTATTAGGGCGGTAGCCATTGATGTGGTCCAAATATTTAAAACAAAATGAAAAGAACTCCATGGCTCCACACTCATAATATTGTCCCATCACCACATTCACAATGATGTTTATCCTAAGAAATTCATAGTTTTAAGAGGAGACCCACCTGGCTAAGTGCATTGAATGACCCGCACTTCCCTTTATCATGCTCTCAAAAGCTTCGACATTACTCTCAGGTCAAAGCTAGGATAGGCGAGTAATATGTAGAAAGTTGCTTCCAATCACCAACAAATTCTGAATATTCGTCCCAAGTTTTGTACATGGGAATGCAACTCAGAACACATTCAACATTATCATAAACATTGTAATCATACATATACATAGAGCGCTAATGAAGAGCGGAGGAATAGAAGATTCTCCTAGTTTGAATGTAGAACAGCATTACAAATGTCAAAGCGAAGGCAAATAAAAACATAAGACGAGCTTTCTAAGATTGTTGTCGTAGATGTAGGTTGAGGCAGCTTGTATTTGTTTGGGCATAGAATTAGAAAATACAATTAAAGACAACCTCACTTATATAGGACGGTTAGTAGGTCTAAGCATTCTCCTGCTCCTGCTTGCATTTATAAATCTGCTCTTGTTAAAGTAATTTATAATTAAAGCGGATGGTAATGATGAGGATGATGGAATAAATGATGTAAGAAAATATTATTAATATGAAGGATATAAAGAAAGCATGTAAAAGCAACAGAGTTTGACCAGTTGCATTGAACTCCAATCACTATCAGTTAAAATTAATAAATTAAAAAAATAAAAACCATCTTTCTCACCTCACTTAGACTAATACAGAAATTCATAAAAGCACTCTCAGTTTTATAAGAAAAAGCCCTTCATTATCCTTCTATATATAAAAAGCTGGTCAATGCCATTACCATTATATTATCAACATCTCCACAATAAATTAAATTACTTTATTTTTCTTTTTTATTTTATGTATTATATATATATATATATATATATATATATATATTCAAATAAATAATGTTAAAAGGAATATTTTTAAAATGATAGCATTTACTTGGTCATCCATTAGTAAGGCGTTCAAGGGACGATGCTCTTTTTCTTCAAATTTTTTCTCAATAATTATTTCAATTATATAATTAATTACATCTTTTTTTAATATTCATTTTGCCTTCATCTTTAAGGTGTTTATTTACTTTGGTTGAGTGATGATTCTCACAAAAAAAACTTTTTTATTTCCTTCACGATATTTTTATTTTAATTTTCATTTTTAATGAATCATCTGATATTCGATCTTAATTATTAAAATACTACTCGCTTTTAATATATATTAATATATTAATTATATATTACTCTCTTTCATAATTTTATTTTTAATTTTATCAAAATTAAAAAATTATTAATTATTTTACTTAAAAAAATAAATTTTAATATATTCTTCATATTGTCTCTTAATTATCAAAGAAAAGAAAAAGATTATTTTATTATTAATTATATTTTTAATTTTTAAAATAATTTAAAAATGATATAATATAGATTTATCATATTAATCATTTTAGTAAAATAGTAAATGTATGTATCTATTAATTTAAGATAAAATATTAAAATTAATTTTGAAAATAATAAAATTCTTTTAACATGAATAATTTCATATAAAATGAATAAATTTGGTTAAAAATTATATATAGATTTTATTATTTATAGAATGATTGGTAGAAATAAAAAAAATATTGTGAATTATGAGAGTGAGTAGGGGAAAGTGTTTATTAATGAGGGTTTGAAATTAGTATAAAAACTATTGACTTGGTTAAAAAGACTTAATTCACATCAACGATGCTAACTTTTATGGCTTTTAAGTGAATTATTAAAAATAAAAAGGTTTTATTTTTTATTTTTTTAAAAAAAGACAGAGACTGCAATAACTCGAAGTTGACCCCCCTGTTGGGCTTCCCATCTTTTTCTTTAAAGCCATTTCCATACAAACACAAAAACACAACTCCTCTCTCTCTCTCTGAACTTCGCCCGAACATTATTCATTTTCTTAAACAAAAAAAAAACACGACTCCTGTCCAAAACCAGACACACACACAACCTCACTAAACCCAAACACAACCCTTTTTCTTTTTCTCAAGCTCTCTCATTGCTGCCTGCTGTATTACTCCCACTCTCTCTACTGAACCGTTCTTATTTATCTTTTCATTACTCAGCACAAATACAATACACCATCTCTCCCCATTTCCTTTCCATCTTTTCTGTTCCTTGTGGTAATGACCATATCCTCCTCCCCCTTTTTCTAACTATAGTCTTTGATTGATTATGGAAGAGACTAAAGAATCCAATGCTAACCAGAAGTGTGTCACCAAGAATAGAACTAGGACTTTCCCTGCCCGAACCAATACTCATCATAATAAGCATCAGTTTCAGTATCAGCATCACCTCTTTCAGTACTCTAACCAGTTTGGTTTCTTTAATCATGCTAGTAGCCCCTATTTTCCTGGTTACTACCCGGCCCTTCTTCCTCTTCCTCCTCCTCTACCTCTTCAACTTGCTCTTTCTCCTCCTTTCCCTCAGAACCATGGCTTTAGATCAAAACCCCATTTCCACAAACCTTCTTTTAAGCTTACTCCTCCTCCTCCTCCTCCTGCTTCCTCCGATGCTCAACAACCTGTTGTCGCCATTTTACCTGGTAACCACTGTTGTATATTTTTTGTTTGTTCTGAATGTTTTCTTTCTTTGCATGTCTTATTCTTTTTCAGGTTCTTGTTTGGTTTTTTATGTATGGATTCTTGATCAAGAACGCTCATTTTTCTTCGACTTGTTGACTAGTTCAGAAATACCATTTATTCTTACTATAACTGTTTCTGTATATCTATCTTCCATTTGAATATTTTCTTTGGCTGTTGTATATTTTAGTTGCAATCTAATTGTTGAAAGTTGATTTTTTTTTACAATGGAAAGGCTGCATCTTTGTTTCCCAAAAATGAAAGAAAAGGAGCAACGAGATTCTAACCATAAAAACTGATCTCTTTCCTTGTTTTTATTTTTCTGCTGTTCATAAGAAACCTTACTGTGAATAGAGTACGTTTCAACATCAATTTTCAAAAGATAAGGAAGAGGTAAAAAGAGATGTGAAAGTAATATTGATAACTTTTTCTTTCTTCAACTATAATCAGCACCAGAGGGATTGCATCGAAGAAAGAGCTCATCTCTTAAAAGAAATGACAGAAGGAAGGATATGGGTTCCACTGCACAAGCACTGGTAGTTGCGAGGAGACCGGATTCTGGTGGTGTAGAAGGATCAGTTGTTACACTCCTTGCCAACCATTTTCTAGTCCGATTTGATTCATCGCAGCGAATTTTCCATTACAATGTGGAAATCTCTCCCAATCCGCCCAAGGAGGTTGCTAGATTGATCAAACAAAAACTGGTGGAAGATAATTCAGCTGTTCTTTCCGGTGCTTTTCCAGCCTATGATGGCCGGAAGAATCTTTACAGCCCAGTTGAGTTTCAAAATGACAGGCTTGAATTCTACATCAGCCTTCCCATCCCATCTAGCAAATCATCATTGCCTTTCGTGGAACTCGGTGAGAAACATCAACAGCTCAAACTATTTCGAATAAATATCAAACTGGTATCAAAATTGGATGGGAAGGATCTGAGCTGCTATTTGAACAAAGACAGTGATGACTGGATTCCGCTTCCTCAGGATTATCTCCAAGCTTTGGATGTTGTTTTGAGAGAAAGCCCGATGGAGAAGTGTATACCAGTGGGGAGATCATTCTACTCCAGCTCGATGGGGGGAATCAAAGAAATCGGTGGAGGAGCTGTTGGATTGAGAGGATTCTTTCAAAGTCTCAGGCCTACACAGCAAGGACTAGCTCTCAATGTGGACTTCTCTGTGACTGCTTTTCACGAAAGTATCGGTGTGATCCCTTACCTGCAAAGGCGTCTCGAGTTTCTTCGGGACCTTCCTCAAAACAAAACAAGGAGTCTGGTTGGCGAAGAGAGGAAAGAAGTAGAGAAGGCTTTGAAGAACATCAGGGTCTTTGTCTGTCATAGAGAAACTGTTCAGAGATACCGGGCTTATGGCTTAACTGAGCAAGCTACAGAGAATCTTTGGTTTGCAGACCGAGATGGAAAGAATCTGAGACTAGTGAGCTACTTCAAGGATCACTACAATTATGACATAAGATTCAGGAATTTGCCATGCTTGCAGATTAGCAGAAGCAAACCGTGTTATCTTCCCATGGAGCTCTGTATGATTTGTGAAGGCCAGAAGTTTCTTGGAAAACTATCAGATGATCAGACTGCAAGAATACTTAAGATGGGCTGCCAAAGACCGAAAGAACGAAAAGCCATAATAGATGAAGTCATGAGAGGATCTGTTGGTCCAGCAAGGTGGAACTCTAATTGCTTTATCTTTCAATGTGAAATAGTTCACATGATTAAACTGTTCTAATTGTTTAAATATGTTCCCTGACAGTGGCAACAAGGACAAAGAGTTCAAAATTCATATTTCAAGAGAAATGACGAAATTAAAGGGAAGGATCCTACAGCCTCCAAAACTGAGACTTGGTAATGGTGGCCTCATGCGAGACCTAATTCCATCTCGCCATGATCGGCAATGGAACCTTCTAGATAGCCATGTATTTGAAGGAACTAGAATACAAAGGTGGGCTCTGATGAGTTTTGGAGGCACTGCTGATCAGAAGGCCAACATCCCAAAGTTCATAAATCAGCTATCACAAAGGTGTGAGCAATTAGGAATCTTTCTCAACAAAAACACGATAATAAGCCCGCAGTATGAGCCAACTCAAGTACTTAATAATGTGACTCTTCTGGAATCAAAACTCAAGAAAATCCACCAAGCTGCCTCGAACAATCTGCAGCTGCTGATATGCATAATGGAGAAGAGACACAAAGGATATGCAGATTTGAAACGTATAGCAGAGACAAGTGTTGGTGTTGTGAGCCAGTGCTGCTTATTTCCAAATCTTGGCAAGTTGAGTTCACAATTTCTGGCTAACTTGGCTCTCAAAATCAACGCCAAAGTTGGAGGATGCACAGTTGCTTTGTACAATTCATTACCCTCACAGATTCCACGCCTTCTTCGTTCCGATGAACCTGTGATCTTCATGGGAGCTGATGTCACTCATCCTCACCCCCTTGATGACTTCAGTCCATCTGTTGCTGCTGTTGTTGGTAGCATGAACTGGCCAGCAGCAAACAAGTATGTCTCGCGTATGAGGTCACAAACACATCGGCAGGAAATCATTCAGGATCTCGGTGATATGGTGAAAGAGTTACTCGATGATTTCTACCAAGAAACGAACCAACTTCCTAAGAGGATAGTTTTCTTCCGGGATGGGGTAAGTGAAACCCAATTCTATAAGGTGCTTCAGGAGGAGTTGAAAGCAATTAGGGAAGCTTGTTCTAGATTCCCCACTTACAGACCACCCATCACATTTGCCGTGGTCCAAAAGAGGCATCATACTAGATTGTTTCCTTGCGAAACTGATCTAACTTCGATTCAGAATCAATTCTACGATGAAAACATACCCCCAGGAACTGTGGTGGATACCGTAATAACCCATCCGAAGGAATTTGATTTCTATCTATGCAGCCATTGGGGGGTTAAAGGAACAAGCAGGCCAACTCACTACCACATTTTGTGGGATGAGAACCAATTCACTTCTGATGAATTGCAGAAATTGGTTTACAATCTCTGCTATACATTTGTGAGATGTACCAAGCCAGTTTCTTTGGTACCTCCTGCTTACTATGCCCACTTGGCTGCATACAGAGGCAGACTCTACCTTGAGAGATCCGAGTCCATAACTTCCGCGAGAAATTCTTGTACAATGTCAAGAGCTGGGCCACCGAAAGCAACACCTTTGCCAAAGCTAAGCGAGAATGTAAAGAACCTCATGTTCTACTGCTAATCTTTTATGCATCTCGACCAGCTTATTGTAATCCTTTATATTGTAGGCTGGAAGATGCAGGTCATTTATATGGTACAGGAATTTCATTTTTAACTGCTAAACTGTTAGAACTTGTAGGATAGTCAAATCAGGAATGAATTGCTGTGGTTGACAGTGATATTAACAGATTACAGGAATATTTCAAGTTTCTCATAGTTAAAACGAAAATTGAAACAAAGATCAAGATTTTGAGCTCTTCCGAAGATGTGTATTGCACCCGGTAGATAGTTCATGGTTTTTTTGGCCACTTTGTGGTGCAGTTTTCCGCCCAAAATGACATGATTTTGTTGGTCTTAGAAAATTATGGACAGTCAACAACACCACAAAAGCGCAATTAATGTGAGAAAACACGAAAAGTAAAAAAAGTTTAAAAGGGAAAGAGGAAGGGTAAAGAGGCAAAAGGGATGAAAGGGAAAAGGTGATTAATATGTGTCAGTTGAGTTATTAATATGGCCATTTCCCATGCAAGCGTCAGCATTAAAGAATGCAGAGTTTGCACAGAAAAAAGAAAATAAAGAAAAGCCAAAGAAACAAACAAACAAACAAACAAATTCCTGGCATAAGGTTATAAAAGAAAAAGAAAACTCGTAGGGTAGGGACCCGAAAAGAAACTGTGTAAATGAAGATTAATAATAGAAAGAGGACATGGGGAAAGCGGGAGAGTGAAATGGCAGTGGCAGTGGCAGTGGCAGAGGCAGAGGCAGGCCAACTGGAAATGAATGGAAGAGAGAATATGGTTAAAAGAAGGCTGAGACAGTAAGCAGTAAGAGGTGAAATGAATAAAAATAAAAGCCAATTACACTCTGACTTTCGACTTCCCCTTTTGTCTCTTCATTACTCTTTTTTCTCCATTAATGTCTCTTGTTTTTCCCATCATCTCTCTTTGCATGACAACAACTTTTCAAGTACTGCACGGCTTATTATATGGTTATATTATGTACACACATTTTCTAGTCACTATTATGTTTTATTTGGACCCATCCCCTCCTTCACATTTCACATTCTTGTTCTTTAGTTTATATGTTTCCGCCCACTCCCTTCCCTCTTTACCACAAATAATTCAAGTTATTTAACATTTTTATTTTACGAAAATGAGAATTCAATATTATTTAATTAGTATAATAAATAAGAACCAAATATATACTTTATAGTTTGCAAAAATTAAATAAGTAATTGAATTTTCTTAAATATTATTTTCTTGGCAAAGAGATAAACAATTTTCAATTTTTTTAGTTCAAGAAAATTTAATGGTGTAAATGTTTTTGATATTTTCATTATTTGATTTAATAAACATTCATTTTCATCCATTAATTACGTAATTTTAAACTCATTCACCTCTTTGGGATTGGTTCTTTTTATTTATAAAAAGACAACAACCTTGTGTGAGTTTTGTTGAAATGATAAATTACGAGCTAATTTGCTTATAATATTTAAATATTTTTTGTTAAGAGTTAAAATGTGACTCCATTTTAAGTATTTTTATTAAAGTTTAGGTTGAGCTTTAAAATCTTATAATTTTTTTTATATCTGAGCTTAATAAAAATAAATAGAATCAAGTATAAATATTTAAAATTTTACTCATTTAGATTCTTAAAACAGAAGAAGTGTACAATGAGCAATTTGATTTTTGAATAGAATTAAACTAAAGAATTGAATTTTATTTTTAAAAAAATTTCAAATTTAAAATTCTACAAAATTAATTTTGAATTCAACTAATTTGATTTGATTTATTTAATAACTTTCTTTTAAAAATAAATTAAGGAAAAGTATAATTCTTCAGTTGTGATTTTGATGATGAATGAATAGCTTAGGGTTTAAAATGTCATGTAATATAAGCAAAGTTGGTTGGTTGAGGTCCCTTTTAAGAGTCTAATAATTTATAAATTTAAACAAATAATATTGCATGATATTTTCAAGAAGTTAAAAATGGAAAAAACCATAACATAATCCACAAAATCAAAACTCAAAAATCTATATAAAATGAGCAATGCATGACAAGGACCGGCCATTACCATGTGTTAGCTACTTCTTCACAGCCAAACACACATTACCCTTAAATTTTCATATTTATTAATATATAATTAATCAATTATATTAAAATAATTAATTATTTATCTATCAGAAAATTATTATAATATAATTATATTGATTGTAAGTATTGATGAATATATTATATGAATTTAGGTATTATATATTAAAAAATTATCTTATTTATTTTCAATTTTAATTTAAAATTTTCCTGTCAATTGTATTCAAACATGAAAATACATGTGTTTGGATTTCTAATATGATATTTTATTATTGATTTTTTGGTAAAAAATGTATGATGCAAAGCATATCGAAGGAGGGAAACATGATGCAGCTCTCCTTTTCTTTTTGCTTTTCTGGTAATAGGGCTCTGTCATGCTCTGTATTTTAAAATAGTCCTGCAAGTAAATAGTTTTCTAATGAACTATTAGTCTTCAGAATTTATACACCTCCCTCCAAGTATTGGTTATATCTTCCATGATTTCTTCAATCCCATTAAACTTATTGAAATTTGGTTCATAGTAAAAACAGTCTGAATAATGGTGATCGTGTAGCAGAAAAGCAAACCTGGGAAATTTTCAGGATAAGGAGAAGCGCACAAACATCAAAGCAAATCAAGGGAGATCAGCTGTGGTTGGCAGAAACTAGAAATCGTTTTTGTTGAGCAAGCAACACAGTTATGCCTGTGTCAATGACCCGTAATATCATAGCCTAACACCAACAACATTAACAACAAATACCTAGTCCTTTCGTTTCTAAGGTCGCATCCATATTTCATTTCTTAATACCTTGTCTATTCAATCTCCTTTTTATCTTTTTGATTGATCGGATGGATAAAAAATCATCAGCAGTCCACTCTAATCTTAGGGGCTAATTGGGTAGACTACCTATAGAAATTAATGGTCAGATAAGGACTAATGGACAAGATTTCTTTTTTTTATTATTGTAAGAGCTTTGCATGCGGTTTCTATGAGCTGTCCAATCCTTGTAGTTAAATCTGGTCACTCGGAAGCCAAAGGCATCTAACCCTACTATATCATACCTTTGCTCAGAGCCTTTGCACCACAGCCAATGCATTTTGTGTTGCTTCTACA
Organism: Dalechampia spathulata; assembly: GCA_948192965.1. Lineage (NCBI taxonomy): Eukaryota > Viridiplantae > Streptophyta > Magnoliopsida > Malpighiales > Euphorbiaceae > Dalechampia > Dalechampia spathulata. The sequence continues at coordinate 11,408 of CANYBF010311889.1, forward strand.
GTCGGGTGGGTATTTCTCAGCTTGTGTAGGCTAAAATTAATGTCCGATATTCACCAGGCCATCTGTCTTGGATTTGCCAACTACCAATTAATGGGCCACATATCAGAATGGTAAATTGGGTTTATTATGGAATTGCTATAGTTTTCGGTCTAATTTTTCAATTCTATCTTTTTGTATCCCAAAATGCTCTCTTCTACCCATTTCCCTTCTTTCACTTTTTCAATTTCTCTTTTCTCATTATGGTTGTCAATTAGGGATTTCCTTTTCTATTTTCATCAATTCTTTTTTCATTTTCATTTTCTATTTTCATTTTCATTTATAGCTTATGTGAAAAATCTTAAAGATAATGAAATTTTAGATTTTAAATTATAAAGTTTATAATTTTAGCTAATATCCTGGCTGATTAATTAATTTATGACATATATTTTTAAAATTTACCATGAGATTTTACATTAATTTTT
>CANYBF010311984.1:0-21753 GCA_948192965.1 Dalechampia spathulata
ATATATATATATATATATATATATATGTATTTGTTTGATATTATTTAATATATACTTATTATTAATTACTAATATGTAAACAAATCAATGTTTATATAACATTTAACAAAAATGAATATATATTATTGTATAATTAATAGATACATAATTCTACATAAAAAAAATTTTCATTTCTTTATTAATTTCGATAATTATTAATTTTCCAGCACATGTTCTAACAAAATTGGTCTGGATTACGCAGGAAGGCTCCGATCAATTCCTACAAATTACTATACATGTTTCGACATCTTGAAGTTTGTGTCCAATGCCGCGTTAATCATTCTGGGATCAGGTTAACCTTCCTTTGGTTTTAAACAAGAAGTTACTTGGTATATAAAAATTTTAGATACAGTTATGTTTGATATAGATTTGGTACAAGTAAACATGCTTTTTTTAAGAATTTTTAAAATTGCAAGGATCTGAGATAAGCAAACTTAGAGAGAGGAAAGAGAAAAACACTTGGTCGGTTCAGATATTGGAGGACCTTATGGAGAGAGTTCACATGTATGAATATGATTGTAGTGCTTAAAAGAATCCTCAATCCTCTATTCAACCCTTCCCAAATATTGGAGAATATGCTGAGATCAATGCTCTCAATCAGGAGGAAATCATAAACAATGATAAAACCCTAACCCAAAGTGCGACAAGAAGTACAAAGGCACCCAACCATCATTTTACTTGCACTCGTATTTGCATTAAGATTAATTCCATTTATATCTCATATTTATTATAGTAATTACGCCTTTTTTTTAAGAAATATATTCATACTATGTTTAATAAGATGTAATAAAGTTAAACGTAGTGAATCATGTATTATGTAATATAGAGTTTGTTTGATTTATAAAATTTTAAAATGTATATCAAATATATATATATATTTTGAAATGTAAACATTTAATAAATATAAATTCAAAGATGTATTGTTTGGTTTAAAGTATTTATCAATTTAATAAAAGTAAATAAGATATCATATATTATAAGTGTTAAAAATAAGATATTTCACAATATCACCTAAAAAAATGAGAGATTTGGGTTATATAGTATTTCATAAAATATGCATTTTTATTTTCTAGTTTATACATTTGATGAAATATTTCATTCCAAAATAACTTAAACCAAACGAGCTCATTATGTAATCATAATAAAAATTATATTATATAAAAATCAATTATAATTTATTTATTTTTATTAAGAATCATGATTGATGTTAACCTTATATTTTAGATTTTGATTTTTGATTATGATGCCTGTTTGTTAAGCATGAAGCCGGAATATAATGTTATTCCTTGCCGTTGAATTCATTCATCCAATTTTGAAGACATTTGTTGTCAAAGCTGCTAAACAGGTAAGTCATCAATAATGCACTTTATTTATTGAGTCATGCATGACGAGTATTGTATGAGAGATTTTGATTGTAGTAATCATCCTCATCCTGGTGTAATTCCTGTTAAAACACATATATGAAGGGTGGAACAAAATCTTCAATTTATAGTGGAATAATTTTTGTTTATCACAATTATAAATTACAAATAATATTACAAATGATCATCAGGTGAAACAGCGTTATTGGTAGCAGCGAAAAATGGGATAACAGAGATAGTGGAGATGATACTAGATAAATATCCGCTAGCCATTCATGACATGAACTCGGAGAAGAAGAATATTGTATTATTAGCAGTGGAAACATGCAATCACACGTGTATGAACTGTTGCTGAAGAGGAAGGTGATGAGAGAAGGCATTTTTCGGCAAGTGGATGACCAAGGGAATAGCGCACTTCACCTTGCTGCCAGGTTTACAAGCTCCCATGAGCCTTGGCTGATTCCTGGCGCTGCTTTGCAAATGCAATGGGAGTTCAAGTGGTATTAGGTAGGCTAAGAGTGGCTTTAGATGATCATGAATTGGTTCGATGAGCATCATACCATTTTGACAAAAAGATGCATACAATGTTCATCAAAAGTTACAGTGACTGATAATGATCTATGCCTTTCATCAAACTGCAGTTTGTTAAGAATTCCATGCCCCGGGATTTCTTCTTCCACCTCAACAATGACAATAAGACCCCAGAGGACATATTCAGCGAAACACATCAAGACCTCGTGAAGAAAGGGAGCGAATGGTTAACGCATGCCTCCAATTCGTGCTCAGTGGTGGCCGCTCTCATTGCCGCTGTTGCCTTTGCGACATCATCCACCGTTCCAGGTGGAGTCGACCAAGAAAAAGGCACACCAACGCTTAAGAACCATCCTGCATTCAGCATATTTGCCATATCATCTCTTATTGGGCTCTGCTTCTCAGTGACTTCGGTGGTTATGTTCCTTTCCCTATTGACGTCAAGGCACCAAGAGAAGGATTTCCGCAAGTATTTACCGAGGAAGCTTTTGGTGGGTTTGTTGTCTTTGTTCGTGTCCATCTCCGCCATTCTGGTGTCGTTTTGTGCGGGTCATTTCTTTGTGTTGAAAGATGAGTTGAAGTATGCAGCTTTGCCAGCTTGTGCAGTCACCCTATTCGCCATCGCCCAATTCCCTTTATATGTTGATGCTGTGTGGGCTACATTCACGAAGGTGCCCCAACGCAACATTGCAGTTAAGTAGTTCTGGTTTCTCATTTAGTATGGACCAAATTAACGTTGTTTTCTATACTTTTCATCACGGGAAAAGATCTTTTTATTTTAAGCACTCCAATTGGGCTTTGCTTCCAAAAGATCCTTAGCTTTCTCCATTGTATGATAATATATAAGTTCAATACAAGAATTTTCTTGTCAAAAGTGTGAATTGATGTCTTCAAGATTCTCACATATACATCCTTCAATTTCATGAATCTCATATAATAGTTTAGTGTTTTAGATTAAACTGTCTCGTAACTAGATTGACAAATTCATTGTGTAAGAACATTGAAGAAGCCAGGGCTGTAGGTGGTATAGTTGTGTTGTTCTCAAGGGTTTATTTCCAAGGTGAAAGCAAGGACTTCATCACCATTGTTCAGTCTCATCTATATATCACTAGACTATAATGCTTGGCTTTGTTGATGGTTGATGTTAATTATTAATTATTTAGATTGTATTTGACAACTATATTTTTAAATAATATGTAATGTTTTAATTAATATTTTTTTGAATTATATTATTTGATAAGATTTTATATATGCTAACTAATGTTTAAAGATTAAAATAATATGAAATGAAAACTACTTTTTCTAACTTTTAAAGGTTAGTAATTGGAGTTTTACATTAAAGTAAATAATCAATTCATATATTTGTATTATTATATGCTTTGGCTTTAAATCCTATACAAACAACTAGCCATTAGCAATTCATTTCTAATAACTAATCACCAATGAATATAGCTAATATCTATCTAAACCTCTATTTGATAAAATTAATTACTGTACTAATAATTATTTATTTGCTTAGTGTTTAACTATTAACTACAATTTTATTTAACAAAGTTAATGATTTTAGTAATCATTAATTGTATTTTTAGTCATTAACTATTAAATATTAATGCTAAATGTTTATATAGGGATTTAAAATTAGTGTAGTCCATAGTAATAGTATTTGTATTATTTATTTAACTTAACATGTAAAACTAAATATTAAATTCTAAACAATAACATTTAAAAATAAGCTAAGAAAAATAATTTTCATGAAACTAAAACATAAACTTCTAAACCCTAATGTATATACATAATCTCACCGAACAACAATGTTAGAATTGGGTCAAAAACATAAAACATTATTTAAACTCTAGCATGGTCTAAGGATGATATCATATAAATTAGTTGATTAATATAAAATAATAAAAATTAAATATGAAATTTTTGGAATAAAAAAGAGGAGTTTTTCATAATTTTTTTTAGTTTATAAATAGTAGTGGTTAAATCAAATTAATTCATTAATATGATGAGTTAGGATTAACTTGAACATAATATGAAATTTTAATTATGTTAAAATCCTAACTTGAATTCAATATGAATAATTTAACATGACCCATATAATATAATATAATTAATTTAAATGTTATATCAATCATTATAATCAAAGATAGAACCAATACCAAAGGCTAGAGGGCATCCAATAAGTTATTTTAAGTTAATTTAATTAAAAATAAGTTATTTTCATTAAATTATAATTATGATTTGATTTAAAATATATTTATTTATATTTAACTTTTAGCCTCTCTTTCGATGAATTCTTAAATTCATCATTGATTATAATATATTTAACATAAAATGATATTATTAATTTAAAAAATAAAACTAAAATAATATATTTTTATTTTTAATTAAAACATCCAATATATCAAATTTGATATCAACAAATTTATAAATTATATTTAAATTAAATTAATAGATAAATTTATAACATGATCATACATGAACTCTTTTGTTGTATTTGTATCTTGAATGAATTTTTATGGTTTTGAATTCGCACCCGATTCAAAAAATTTGCGGTGAGACATAAATTTTGAAAAAAAAATTAATGGAGAAAAATATGGATTTGTTTTTGAAAGCGGAAAACGAAGGTCGATATGGAATCATTGGAATGTCTGATATGAAAATTCTATCATTATAAAAAATACTCTGCTCTCTGCAACTGAGGATGTTGATATTCTTTAACTAACCTCGTAAATCTTTGAATCGTCTCTCTTTTACTTTATGTTTATATATTTGTGCGTATTTGATTGATGTATTCCTAACTATTTTGTTAACAAGTTGGTAAGAAGTTGAAACAAACATAATTATAAATAATCAAATTTCCTTACTTTATGTCATGTTTACATGGACACACTAGTTTGCATAATATCATAAAATACTATGTAATAGAAAACAACAAAGGTGAATTCAGAATTTCTGGAAATTGTATGGACTTCCTGTTTTCCTTTAAAGCTGGGTAAGAATTTCGAAGCTTGATTTTTCCGGTTCTTTTTGAAAAAAAATGAATATTAACTTAGATTTATACTGTTTATTTTTATTTCAAAATTCCGATAAAATTTCATTGACATCACAATTAATAATGAAATATTCATGAAATCAGCAACATATTATCTTATTTTATATTATTAAATTTTATTATTATTTTAAAAAATATGAAACTTTTTATATAAAAATTTAATATAATAAATATCTAAAAATTAATTCATAAATGTTTATATTGTTTAAATAATGATTCTATATTATTTACTACATAATTTAATACAATCGATGGTTAAAATTAAAAGTTCCATTATACTTTAAATGATATTTTACCTAATATTTATAATTTTTTTCATAATTTAATTAATAATTTATAATCATTTTTATATATAGATATAGATTGTAAAAAAAATTATAAGATAAAATATATATAGTGTAAAAAAAATATTATTTCTAATCTAGCATACGGTTTTTCATAATGATCTGAAATTTATATATATATATATACATATATATATATATATATTGCATCAGTTCTCTAACATTTATTGTACATACTTATTAGAATAAATTTTTATAAAAAAAATGACTATAAATTATTGATTAAAATATAAGAAATGAAATTTTTAATTTTAGTAATTTTTGAGTTAAAAGTTTGTATGAAATTATTATTTATGAATTGATTTTTAATTATTTCCTGTATAAAAAGTTAATATAACTATATGTGACATAAAATGGGATGGATGTAACAAATATTTCATCTTTGATTATTATATTAGAAATAAAATTAAACTATCACAATAAAAGAAATATAAGTTGAAGTTGAATACTCAACTAGCAATTATCCTTAAGAACAGCCTCCTCTCACTTGATGCCATTGGCTATAAAATTGAAGAAGCTTGTGTTGTAAAAATATGCTCATTGCTTTTTCTTTTAAAAGCAAAGTATTATCTTAGTTATCACCATCTCTTCTTTCACCTTGAAGTGATGGCTTCATACATCTGTTATGGAAAACTAAAAGGTCCAATATATTGTTGTGAACCCTTGAGCAATATCTAGCCTCATTCATATGCAACTTCTAATAGAATTCACCATTAAACTTTTTTTGATATGAATGCTTAGGAACTTGGTAAAAGATAAATTCCTCAAGTGCAAGTTGTTTTAATTACATGCATGAAACTTGAATCAAGATTTGTGATTAAAGATTAGAAAGAAATCCTTGACATTCCTATCTTCATGACATAATTCAGTAGCCTTTTTATGTCATCATCTTCATATATATATCACTGCTATTTGCATGACTAGTAATTAAATCTCTTCTCCCTACTAGACATCACTGCTTGTAGCAGGAAAGAAGTCCAAGGAAATGGCATCTCCATATAATTTGGATGATTCAGAAATTGTTAACCTCAGAAGAGACATAATTAGATCAAATCGTTCTTAATTTCAACGGTAAATCATTATTCATTTTAATGCTGGAAATTGACACACCATTGTATTTCTTAGGGACGTGTCAAAAAGGACCCTTTGCACGGTTCTATATTATACATACTGCTAAGTGAGTTATTTGATCCATAATTGTCACTCCACTTGCTAAAGTAGCAATCAAAGGCTTTTAAATTTTTTTATGAATTAGATAATATAGTTTGAACATGACGGATCTGGTTCTTAAGTGTTAACTAGAATCAAATTCTTCTAATTCTTAATGTGATTTCTGGAAAACTGTGTGCGAAGCTGATTCCACCATGTCTATTCGGGAATTAGAGGTGATTGTAAAGCTACTTCTTGGTTGTCTTAATAATAAGGAAGAATTGGTTCAGGTGAGGCTTTCTTGGTGTTCTATAACTGGTTTGGTGATTTTTACTATTTGATTATCATTGCATCAATAATCATGATCTAATAATAATTAATTGTGGCTTGCGATTGGGAAGTTTCTCTAAATGGATTTTTTTTTCAAAATCTAAATTCATTTTATTTATTTATTTTTCTCTGATTATTCCAAAATTATTTTATTTTGTTTTTGTCGCAAAGAATAAAAGGATCATTCTGTCCCTGTGGGATCGGCCCTTCTTCCACTACTGCAAAATTACTAAATACATTGGGGGAAGTAGGATTTAATTTGATGGTTTTGACATCCGATTAGAAATCTAGCAACAATGAATTCATTGTTATTGTTGTTGCAACAGAGTTAGCATTGGAAATAAAGATGTTGTATGAAGAACTCGCTCACAACTTGAATCAGGATGGAATCAGCCCTCAACATATCTTAGCAACTAAACCTACTTATATCACTATAGGTACCCACCCACACTTCTTAATGATACAAAGACCAAAGTTAATTCTTCCACAAGCTTATCCTATTATGTAAAATTATAACAATAATGACAAACCTCATTATCTACAAAACTATGAGACATACATGAACTTCTTCTTGCTAACCTCAAAGATAATACAACTTGGTGGGAACCTTGTCCAATTTTCAGGCAATAACATGCCTATTTTAAGTCTTAGAAAATATTGTTAATTAAGTTATGTTAATTCTTACATTTTCAGTGATGCGTAATTGGCAATTATCTTCTAGTGTATGGCAAGAAGATGCTGAGAATAAACAACGTGAGTTATCCTTGTTAAATTCTTCACCATTTCTAGGTTCTGTTGCAATGAATGAAATGAGTTTGTATCTGGTATATTTATATTCAAGTAAAACATTCCCTTTCATTTTTTAAAATCAAACTTTGAACTAAAAGATGATCAAATATTTCATTATAAATGTATCAATTTTGATAATTATTAATTTTCTAGCAGATGTTCTAAAAAAATTGGTCTGAATTATACAGGAGGCACTGATCAATCCCTTCAAATTACTATACATATTTTGACATCTTAAAGTTTATGTCCAAGGCTACTTTAATCTTTCTTGGATTAGGTTAACTTTCTTTTATCCTATTGGTTTTAATAATATAGATGCCTGTTATAGATTTAGTAAAAATAAACATGATTTATTTGAATTTTGAATGATCGTAAGGATAGCCGGAGATAAGAAAACTACAAGAGAAGAAAGCGAAAAACACATGATCGGTTTAGATATTAGAAGAGCTTCTAGAGAGAGTTCATATGTATGAATATGATTATAGTGCTGAAAAGAATCCTCAATCATCTATTCAATCCTTCCTAAATATTAGAGAAGATGCTGAGATCAATGGTCTCATTCAGGAGGAAATCATAAACAATGACAAAACCCAAACCCAAACTGCCGAAAAGAATCCCAAAGGTACCTTATCATCATTATACTTTTAAGATTATTTAATATAATTTATTCATCACAATTGTAAATTACAACCCTGAGATTGACAGATAATATTACAAATGATAAGGTGAAATAGTGATATTGATAGCAACAAAGAATGGGATAATATAAATAGTGGAGAAGATTCTAGAAAAATATCTAGTAGCTATTCATGACATGAACTCAGAGAAGAAGAACATTATCCTATTAACAGTGGAAAATAGGCAACCATAAGTGTATGAATTATTGCTGAAGAGGAAGGTGATGAGAGAGAGTATTTTTTTGCAAGTGGATATCCAAGGAAATATCACCCTTCACTTTGCTGTCATGCTTCTAAGCTCCCACGAGCCTTGGCGGATTTCTGGCACTACTTTGTAAATGCAATAAGGGTTCAATTGGTATGAGGTAGGCTAAGAGTGGTCTTAGATGAGCATGAATTTGTGGGTTAAGCTTTTGGTGAGCATTACACCATTTTGATAAAAACTTGCATAAAACGTTCCGGTGAATGATAATGATCTATGCCTTTTCATTAAACTACAGTTTGTTAAGAATTCCATGTCGTTGAATTTCTTTTTCTACCATAACAATGACAACAAGAGCTTAATGGACATATTCAGCAAAACACATAAAGACCTTGTAAAGGAAGGAGAAGAATGGTTAACACATACCTCCAATTAGTGCTTGGTGGTGGCTACCCTCATTGCTACTGTTGCCTTTGCGACGTCAACCACCATTTTGGGTAGAGTCGACCAAGAAAAAGGCACACCAATGCTTGAGAAGCATCCTACATTCAACATATTTACTATATCCTCTCTCATTGAGCTTTATTTCTCAATGACTGCAATGGTATGTTCCTTTGAATATTGATATCAAGGTATCAAGAGAAGAATTTCGATAAGGATTTGTTAAGGAAGCTTTTCGTAGGTTTTATTGGAAAATCAAAGCCTAGAAAATAAGAAGGAAAAGAATGAAAGGCATCACCTGCAAAGTGGGAATAAAAAATCTCACATCGGGTAAATGAAAAGAAAAAAAGTAGTTTATCATTCAAAAGGCTTACAAACTAAAATGTCAAATGACATTTTAGTGATAGAGGCTTTATTAACTTTAGTTCAGCCCATGCGTATAGCTTTAGCCCATTTTTCCTTCCAGCCCAGTTCTTCTAGCATTTGAATTAGGGTCTATCTTTACTCCAATAGTGATATCAAAGTCTGATTGGTTTCTCGGCCCAAGTATCGATTCGATACAAGATGCTGAAATTATGTTATCTTGCTCTAAACCAGACCTAAAATATACACCAAACAATCATATGGCCCAGTAGTAAGCCTAGTAACAGGCCTCTAAAACTCCAGCCCAGAAAAAAGGAATATAAGCTCAATAATAGGCCTCTGAGCATCCGATCTAAAAAAAATTAGTACAAGCTCAACGGGCTTCAAAAGTTCAAGCATGTTACACTTGAGGGGGAGTGTTGGAAAATTAGAGTCCAAAAAATAAGAAAGGAAAAGTAGGGAGGGTAGCCCCAAAGTGGGAATGAAAAATGCAACATGGAGTATATGAAAAGAAAAAGAGCAATTTAGAATTCAAAAAGCTTACAAACTAAAATGACAAATAACATTTTAGTTGGCCCATGCATGTAGCTTCAGCCCATTTTACCTTTCAGCTTGGCTCTCCTTGAAAGATGAGTTGAAATATGCAGTATTGCCGGTATATGCAATGACATGCCTGCCAGTTACCCTATTTATAATCACCTAATTCCCATTATATGTGGATCTTGTATGGGCTACTTTAAAAAAGGTGCCCCAACATAGCTTCATTGCCATTAATTAGCTTACAACCACCTTAATTAGACATCATCCTCAAATTTCACATATTATCAATTTTCATACTTCATTGAAATTTAATAAAACAAAAATTAAATTAAAATAATTGAAAATTAAAAATTTCAATTAAATAATATAAAAATTAAAATCAAATTAAAATTATTATAGATCAAAAAATCATATTGATTGAGCGCTAAAATGCATTTTTTTATGTATAAAATGGTCCATTTTAGATTAGGAAAATAGCTAAAATAGTTGACTTGGTTATATTTCTATATTTTGCAAGTAAAAACATGAAAAAAGTAAAAAGGAAGCTACTATGACGTTTTTATCGTGTTTTGGAAGCTAAGGCAGAATGCAAGCTGTATGATTAAGGCTTATAGGCATAAGAGGAGGCACAAGGACTTGACGGATTTGATTTTCTATTTTTAAATTCAGGATTAGATAAGATTAGATTTAGGAGATCCTATCTGAAGATAAAGATTGATATTTATTTTATTTAGTCTATTTTGACTCCTATAAATAGGAGACTTGTTGCTATTATAGGTAGTGCAAAATATTAGGAATTAAATTATTCTTGTTTCATTCTCTTTAATTTATTATTTTTATTCTTTCTTTATTTTTAATTTATGTTTGCCGCTTATGATGCTTAACTAGGCATTTTTATCTTCCAATCAACAGCAATACAATTAAATTATTGAAGATCATGTGAGATCAAATCATTCCTAATTTCAATGGTAAATCATTATTCATTTTAATTATGTAAATCGATGAACCGTTGTATTTCTTAGAGACGTGTCAAAAAGGTCCCTTTGTATGGTTTTATTTTATACATACTACTAAGTGAGTTATTTGATCTGTAATTGTCACTCGACTTACTAAAGTAGCAATCAAAGTGTTAATTGAGGTAAAAGGCTTTTAAATTTCTTTATGAATTAGACAATCTAGTTTGAACATGGTGGAACTAGTTCTTAAGTATTAAGTAGAATCAGGTTCTTCTAATCGTTAATACGATTTTTGGAAGACGATGTGTGAAGCTGATTCCATCATGTCTATTCGAGAATTAGAGACGATTGTAGAGCTACTTCCTCGTCGTCTTAATAATAAGGAAGAATTGGTAAGTTTGATCATTTTACCATTGGATTATCATTGCATTGATGATCATGACATAGCAATAATTAATTGTGGCTTGTGATTGGTAAGTTTCTCCAAATTGATATTTTTCCAAAATCCAAATTCGTTTTATTTATTTAGTTTTCTCTGATTATTCTAAAATTATTTTACTTTATTTTTATCGTAAAGAATCAAATGATCATTTTGTCCTTATGGGATCGACCTTTCTTCCACTATTGTAAAATTATTAAATATCTACATTGGTGGAAGTAGGATTTAATTTGACGATTTTGACACCCGATCAAATTTTGGCACCGTTACCGGGGATGGTAACATTCTTTTGATTCTTTATTTATGACTCGATCTTCCACAGGAAATTTAAGCTTTGATACTGAGATTAAAAAGACTGTGAAGAGATTGAGGAAAGAGGTAAAAATAGAAGATTAGCCTCTTTATTAGAGAGTTTAAGCATGTAAGAAGAAACAACTAGTGAGGACAACATGGATAATGAGCATTTTTACAAAGTCATCATGGCTATCAATTAGCAAACTCTACAATAAATGGCCATCGTGTCAGTAGATCAGACTCCACTATGTATTACTTACAAGGATTTGATAGTTCCCTTGGAACTAAAATCATGATTAATACAACTGTTCCCTACCTTTAGAGGACTAGAAAATGATGATCCTTACAAGCACTTAAAAGAATTTTATATAGTTTGTAATGACATGAAACCGTAAGGTGTGAGTTTAGAACAAATCAAGCTAAGAGCTTTTCCTTTTTCTCTTGAAGACATGGCTAAGGATTGTCTATATTATTTGCCATCCAAAACTATCAATACATGGAATGAGATGGCAAGGTAGGTTTTGGATAAATTTTTTCCAGTAAAGAGAGCGGCTCAAATAAGAAGAGATATTTGCACGATTAAGCAAAAAGAAGTAAAGAATTTGCATGAATACTGGGAACGTTTTAAAAGGCTTTGTGCATCATGTCCTTAACATAAGATAACCAAGCAAAATTTAATCTAGTATTTCTATGAAGGACTACTGCCAATTCAATGGAAGATGATGGACACAACAAGTGGTAGATCGATTGTTAACAAAATGCCATAAGAAGTTCATGATTTGATAACCATCATGGCAGCCAACACAGTCTTTTTCCACCAAGAAGGAGCCACCAAGAAAAGTACATGAGGTAAGTACTTTGAATCTAAAATCACAAATCTCACAGCTTACCTCTGTCATACAGGATTTTATAGTAAATTTTAAGCCAGCCAAGGTCTGTGGAATTTGCATACAAACTGATCATCATATTGACAAGTGCCTAGCAATACAGGAAGAAGAAGAGGAAGAGCAAGCTAATGTGGTAGGAGGATTTCCTGGACCACCGTAGTGGAAATATGAAGCATTCTCAAAGTCATATAACCCAGGTTGGAGAGACCATCCGAATATGCAGTATGGAAACCAATAGAATACTTTCCAGTAGAGACCCATCTAATCGAAATAATTAGGTATGTCTTTAGAAGATATAATGTAAACTTTAGTCACTAACATGCAATAATTTCAATAGGCTATAGAGATCAAATTTAAAAATCTGCAAAATCAAGTATTGTAAATAGCTATTTCATTGGGAAAAATTGAATCCTAAGGGAAACTCCCATCTTAGGTGGAAGTGAATCCAAGAGAGAGTGCTAATGCAGTAACTTTAAGAACCTTGCCAGAAGCTACTTCTAAAAAATCAAAACCTAATATGGAGAAGTAACTTGAAATCAAAAATTCTAGGTTGGAGGAAGAAGAAAAAATATCCAGCCAACAGTAATTTGATGCCCTTTTCCGAAGCGACTGGAGAAAACAAAAAGAGAGAAAGAGCAGAAGGAGATTCTGAAAACTTTTCAAAAAGTGTAGGTTAACATTCCCTTATTGGATACAATTAAATAAGTGCCCAGGTACATGAAATTTCTCAAAAATTTATACATTAACAAAAGAAAATTAATCAAATTTCAGAAGGAGAGTGTTAATGAGAGTGTGTCGACAGTAATCCAAAGGAAGATGCCATCAAAGTGTAAGAATAAGGGAGTATTTACGATCCCTATAAAAATTAGAGAGATTGGCATGAAGAATGTTATGTGTGATTTAGGAGCTTTGATAAATATAATGCCCTCATCCATTTTTGAGTCTTTGAATGTAGGACCTTTGAAGGAAATCAGAGTAATAATACAATTGGCGGACCGGTCAACTATCTACCCCATCGGAGTTTTAGAGGATGTATTGGTGCAGGTTAACGAACTTATTTTTCCTGCTGATTTTTATGTTGTGCAAATAGACAATAGAACATCTTCAAAATCATCCAATCTTTTGTTAGGAAGACCTTTCCTAATAACAACAATAATAAAAAATAGACGTCCATGAAGGGGCATTGAAAATGGATTTTGATGGAGAGTTGATCAAGTTTAATAGGTACGATGCTATGAAGTACCCTCCCAATATCTCCAATGTCTGCACCATGGATGTGTTTGATCCATTCATGCAGTAAGTTTTTGAATTAAATGATGAAGATGAATTAAGATTAGCCCTTAATAATGCCAAATTTCATGGAGAATCACTGAACTTAAAAGAAGAACTGCTGTAAGCTATTGATGATTTAAATGTAGAGCTTGAAATTAGACAAAAGTCAAATTTAATTAGCCAATATACTAAAATTTATTGTTCAATTTTGTAGGCACCCGAATTGGAACTGAAACCGCTTCCAAGTCATTTAAAATATGCATTTTTAAGGAATGGTGAAACGCTGCCAATTATAATTTCAAACAAACTTAGTGAGGATGAAGAGAAGGTGTTGGTAGTAACTTTAAAAAAAATTTAAGGAGGCAATAGGCTGGACAACAACCGACATCAAAGGAATTAGCCCGTCTACATGTATGCATCGCATATTGTTAGAGCCAGACTACAAATCAATAAGAGAGGCTTTGCAAAAATTGAATCCAGCAATGATATAGATCGTGAAAAAGGAAATTTTAAGGTTGCAAGACTCATGTATAATTTATCTAATTTATGACAGCCAATGGATGAGTCAGGTACATGTGGTACTGAAGAAACTAGAATTACTATGATCCGTAATGAAGATGGAGAATTTGTGCCCACTCGTGTTCAAAACGGGTGGAGGGTTTGTATTGACTATTGAAAATTGAATTTCACTACTTGGAAGGACCATTATCCTCTTCCATTTATTGATCAAATGCTTGAAAGATTGGCAGGTCATACGTATTACTATTGTTTTGATGGATACATGAGATTATACCAAATCCCAATTACACCTGAAGATTAGGAGAAAATGATGTTTACATACCCATTCGGAACCTTTGCTTTTAATCGTATGCCGTTTGGACATTGTAACATGCTAGTAATATTTCAACGTTGTATGGTTAATATTTTATTTGATTTTATTGAAAATATCATTGAGGCATCCATGGATGATTTCACAATTTATGAAAATTCATTCTATGAATGTCTTGACAATCTAGCCAAGGTGTTGCAATGATGTATTGAAAAAAATATGGTTCTTAATTATGAGAAATGTCATTTCATGATTGACCAAGGATTAATTTTAGGCCATATTGTTTCGAGGAAAGGAATAGAGGTAGATAAAACCAAAATTGATATTATCAAGTCTTTACCTTACCCCTCTACTGTAAGGAAAGTTTGATCTTTCCTTGGACATGTAGGATTTTACCGAATATTTGCAAAGGATTTTTTGAAAGTCGCCTAACCACTTTGCAAACTCCTGTAAAAAGAAGTCAACTTTGTTTTTGATGAATTTTGTAGAAAAGCATTCGACCAACTGAAGGAGATGCTAATTGCAGCCACCAAATTAGAAACTGACCTTCAAAATCATGTGTGATGCAAGTAACTGTATTGCAGGTGCAGTACTTGGCCAAAGGAATGAGAAAGAACCATATGTGATAAGCTACGCATCAAGGATATTGGATAGCGCTCAATTTAATTATTCCATAACTGAAAAAGAATTATACACTGTAGTCTTTATGTTAGAAAAATTTAATTCTTATTTGCTTAGTACTAAAGTAACTGTGTTCTCTGACCAAGCAACACTCAGATATTTGTTGAAGAAAAAGGAAGCAAAGCCTAGACTAATTTGTTGGATACTATTGCTTTAGGAATTTGATCTAGAACCGCAAGACAAGAAGGGATCAGAGAATTTAGTTATAGACCATCTGAGAAGACTACCAAATTTGGAGCTATATGAATTTTATGATGAATTTCCCAATGAATTTACGTTGAATGTAATAAAAAATTCCCCTTGGCTTGCTAACATAGTTAATTTTTTATGTACCAAGAATTTGCTAGAAGAGTTGTGTCACACCCTAACATAGTGTAACATGCTCCCGTAGAATAGTTAATAATCCCCTAAGCAAGGAAATCATCAAATATTCTACAAAGGATCTACATATTTTTTTATACAAAATCCAATATATCAAATGCATTCTTATTATATCAATAATAATGCGGATGTGACAAGTTATCAAGGAATGAGAAGAACCAAATCAGAAGCAGCGTAAAATACTACATTTAGAATGAACCATATTTATGGAAATACTATGCTGATCAAGTTATTAAAAGATACATTCCAGAAACTGAAGTTGATTTTATGCTTTATTTTTATCACATATATGCATATGGAGGTTATTTTAACCTAAAAAGATAGTAATGAAAGTTTTGGAGAGTGGACTGTACTGGCCATCTATACATCGTGACGCTTATTTATTCTGCAAACACTGTGAGAACTGCTAGAAAAAAAGAAGTCTTGGATGAAGGAATGAAATGCCCCAACAAGGAATTATGGTTTATGAAATATTCAATCTATGAGGGTTGGATTGTATTGGACCATTCCTACCTTCGTTCGACCATGTTTACATTTTGGTATTAGTTGACTATGTGTTAAAGTAGGTGGAAGCCAAAGCCACCAAGTTCAATGATGCTAAAACTGTAATCAATTTTATCAGAACTAACATCTTCAATAGGTTCATAATTCCAAAGGTTATAATAAACGATCAAGACGCACATTTTTGCAATAAAGACGTGGCATTTTGTTTCACAAATATGGTGTAATGCATCAAATGACTTTTGCTTACCATCCTCAGGGAAATGGATAAGCTGAAGTCACCAACAGAGAGATCAAGTCCATTTTAGAGAAAATAGTGAGCCCCAACCGAAGGGACTGGAGTTTGTGACTTGACGACGCTCTATGGGCCTACATAACGGCCTATAAAAGTCCTTTAGGAATGTCACCGTTTAGGATCGTATATGGTAAGCCTTGCCATTTACCAATTGAACTTAAACATAGAGTTTATTGGGCAGTGAAGCAATGCAATATGTTGATCGATGAGGCTAGCAACCATAGAAAGTTACAGATTCAGGAACTAGAGGAGATAAGGAATGAAGCTTATAAGAATTCAAGAATATATAAGGAGAAGACATGTAAACTTCATGATGAAGTTGTATAATTCCAAAATGAAGTTATTTTCTGGAAAACTGAAAACAAAATGGTTAGGATCGTTTGAGGTGAAACGCATGTTCCTATAAGGAGCAGTAGAAATCCAAAGTTTGGATTCAGGAAAATTTTTAAAAGTAAATGAACATCGCCTCAAGCCATTCTATGAAGGACTCTTTACTCGATCAATGTGTGTTATCACGTTGAGCGAGCCTTTTTCAGAGTAGAGCGTATCAAGAGTCGAGCTAGGACTTATAAACCAAAACTAAGTTGTTCAGTTTAATTTTTAATTTTTTCCAGCTTTTATTAGATGTTATGCCTATAAGGTAGAAAATAAGACGGTAGTTCATTTTTAGTTAAGTTAAAATTAGTTTTACTATCTTCTGATTTTTGGATAAGATTGATTTAGATAAGACAGTATATTATGATTCAAGTCTAATTTTAAATAAGATTAGATTTAGGAAATCATATCTGAAGATAAATATTGATATTTATTTTATAGGTAGTGTGAAATATTAGAAATTAAATTATTCTTGTTTAATTCTCTTTAATTTATTATTTTTATTCTTTCTTTATTTTAATTTGTGTTTGCCACCTATGATGCGTAGCTAGACATTTTTATTTTCCAATCAAGAGCAACATAATTAAATTCTTGAAGATCATGTGAGATCAAATCACTCCTAATTTCAATGGTAAATCATTATTCATTTTAATTCTGTAAATCGACGAACCATTATATTTCTTAGGGACATGTCAAAAAGGGCCCTTTGCACGGTTCTATTTTATATATACTGCTAAGTGAGTTGTTTAATCCGTAATTGTCATTCAACTTGCTAAAATGGCAATCAAAGTATTAATTGAGGTAAAAGGCTTTTAAATTTCTTTGTGAATCGGATGATCTAGTTTAAACATGACGGAGCAGGTTCTTAAGTGTTAACTAGAATCGGGTTCTTTTAATCCTTAATGCGATTTCTGGAAGAATGTGTGTGAAGCTGATTCCATTATATCTATTCAGAAATTAGAGGCGATTATAGAGCTGCTTCCTAGTCGTCTTAATAATAACGAAGAATTAGTTCATGTGACGCTTTCTCGGTATTCTATAACTGGTTTGGTGATTTTACCATTGGATTATCATTGCATCAATGATCATGATCTAGCAATAATTAATTGTGGCTTACGATTGGAATGTTTCTCCAAATTGATATTTTTCCAAAATCCAAATTTGTTTTATTTATTTATTTTTCTCCGATTATTCCAAAAGTATTTTACTTTATTTTTATCGCAAAGAATCAAAGAATCATTTTGTCCCTGTGGGATCGACCTTTCTTCCACTACTATAAAATTATTAAATATCTACATTGGTGGAAGTAGGATTTAATTTAATGATTTCAACACCTAATTACATATTGAATAATATCAATGTAGTTTCTAGGATTAAAAATAAATATAAAATGATATAATTTTAAACATTGATAAAATGTCATCATTTTGGTTCGATTATTAAATATCTTTATCTAAATCAAAATTTAAAAATAAAAAATCTAAATAATTGAAACCAAATTAATTTAAATAAATAAAAATTATCAAAAAGTTGGATCAGATTTTTTAGATTTATGATAATTTTTTGTTCTCACCACTAGGCCCACCCGAGTGGAAACAAAGATGCTAAAAACCAAGAACAGACTGCTTTCACTTTATGCCATTTAGAGTAAAATTAAAGCATATGCAGAGTGCTTTCTCTTTAAAGAGCAAAGTACCATCTCAATTATCATTATCCCTTGTTTAGCATTGAAGCAATAGGTTCTGGAAAAGTAAAAGTTGTATTTGTACAGAATCTTGAGCATGTGCTCACGTTGCAATCCGGAACTTTGTTTACAATTGTCTCTTCTTGGATGCTCAAGTTTAGGCTTAGATTTTATTTAAAACAAAATTGATTAAACCTTTTTAACTAATTATCTGAAAGAAATGTAAAGGACAAATTTATTGTGTAAGAACAATGAAGAAGCCAGGGATCCAATGAGAATAACTGTAGGTGGTATAGTTGTGTTGTTTTTAAGGGTTTATTTCTGTGGTGAAAGCAAGGACTTCATTACCATTGTTCAGCAACCTTCTTTAGCTCCTACAATTTTTTCATTCTATTTGTATTATATTCATCATTTGTTCATGTAAAAAGATACAAATCAGATATCTATAAATATTTTTATATATGCATCTCTATACAAGGACAATATTTACTTGATCATTCATCTTTATCTTTTCATAAATATTTCAAAAAGGAAATTGTTCCTTTCTTGTGTTATGTATTGGCTGTTGTATCGTCTCATGAATAAAATGAAGATAAACTAAAATAAATTTATTATATGATAATATATAAATTTTAGATGGTTTTTATCATAAATTTTAAAATTGTTAGAGATTCAATAATCTTACATCTAATAAATATAAATAAATTATACGACATATAAATAAAATCATTGAATTCTATGTTGTACAAAATTCAGTCGTGTCATCTTTAGACTAATACTTGGCTTTATTGATGGTAGATATTAATTATTGATGGTTGGTTGTTCATATAATTATTTAGATTACATTTGACAACTATATTTTGAAATTTGTTTTTGAATTATATTATTTGATGAGATTTTATATATGCTAACTAATGTTTAAAGATTAAAATAATATGTAATGAAAACTACTTTTTCTAACTTTTAAAGGTTAGTAATTGGAGTTTTATGTGTAACTTTTTACATTAAAATAAATAACCAATTCATATATTTTTGTTATTATATGTTTTAGCTTTAAATCCTATACAAACAACTAACCATTAGCAATTTATTTCTAATAATTAATCACCAATGAAAATAGTTAATATCTATCTAACCTCTATTTGATAAAATTAATTATTATACTATTAGTTCTTGTTTGGTTGAATGTATTTATTTAAGTGATGTAATCATGATTACATTACATATTTGATTACTTTGTTTGATTACATAATATTAATGTAATGATAAATACTTAGGTAATCATTAATACATTATAGAAGAGATTAATGAATATACTTAAAATACAATGTATTTTTGATTACATATCATCCAAGTTATATAATATTCATCTAAGTTAATTAATTTTATTGATAATTACAATACATTATATCATTCACCAAACAATGTAATGCAATAGAATGTAATGAAAAATCTATTGCATTACATTACTTAATTGATTACATTATATATTTATTACAATACATAAATAAGTTATTGCATTACATTACTTAATTAATTACATAACATATTTGATTACAATACATTTAACGAGTTCTTAGTGTTTAACTATTAACCACAACTTTTTTTTTGATAAAGTTAATGATTTTAATAATCATTAATTATTTTAGTCATTAACTATTCAATATTAATGGTAACAGTTTGTATAGGGATATAAAATTAATGTAGTCATAGTAATAGTATTTGTATTAATAATTATTTAACTTAAAATGTAGAAAATAAATATTAAATTCTAAACAATAACCTTTAAAAATAAACTAAGAACAGTAATTTTCATAAAAATAATACATAAACTTCTAAACACTATTGTATACATAATGTCACCAAAAAACAATATTAGAATTCGATCAAAGCATAAAACATCATTTAAACCTAGCATGGTCTAAGATGGTGAACAAGGATGATATCATATAAATTAGTTAATTAGTATAAAATAATAAAAATTAAATATGAAATTTTTGAAAAAAAAGAGGAGTTTTTCATAAATGTTTAGTTTATAAATAGTAGAATGGGTGATAATTCAAATTGATAAATCAAATCAGTTCATTAATATAATGAGTTTAGGATTAACTTGAACATAATATGAAATTTTAATTGTGTTAAAATCTTAACTTGAATTCAACACAAATAGTTTGACATGATTCATTTAACACCATTAATTTAAATGTTATATCAATTGTTATAATATATTTAACATAAAATGATATTATTAGTTCAAAAAATAAAATCAAAATTACATATTTTTATTTTCTATTAAAATATTCAATATATTAAATTCACATGATCAAATTTATAAATTATATTTAAATTAAATTCATAAATTAATAAATAACTTATAACATGATGCTGCATGAACTATGTGATTAACAAGTCAATAAAAACTTGAAACAAACATAATTTTAAATAATCAAATTTCTTTACTTTTTATTATGTTTATATTGGATTTCTGAATCTCACTTGTATGCAGAATATCATAAAATAATATATAATAGAAAATAATAAAGGTAAATATTGACATAATAATTACAATTGAAATGTTCATGAAATCAACATCATGTTATCTTATTTATATTATTGAATTTTATCATTATTCTAAGAGATATTAAATTTTTTATATAACAATTTAATATAATAAATATCTAAAAAATAAATTCATAAATACTTATATTATTTAAATAATAATTCTACATTATTTTATATATAATTAATACAATCAACAATTAAAATTAATAGTTCCATTATACTTTATTTATTTTTCAACAAATGATATTTTATCTAATATTTATAATATTTTTTATAATTTAATTAATAATTTATAATCATATATATATATACATATAGATTGCAAAAAAAATTATGAGATAAAATATATAAACAGTGCAAAAAAAAAGATTTCTAATCTAGTATACAGTTATTCATGATGATTTGAAATTTAATTTAATTTTAATTTCTTAAAAATTTATTATTGAAAATGTAATCCCCATAGATACTTGTAAAGTTAAGTAATTGTCATATATATTGCATCAGTTCTCTAACATGTATTCTACATATTTATTAGAATAAACTTTATTGTATAAAATAATATAAAATTATTATGTATAAATTGATTTTTAATTATTTCCTGTAGTAAAGTTTTGAATAAAAATTAAGTACAACTGTCACACCCAGCCCATACCTGGAGCAACATGCTCCCGTAGCATACGCAATGATCTACCGTATGGCAAACCACTGTATACACTACAAGGGATACCTGTACATACATACAAATAAACGTCGTATGGGGACCTCCTGTAGTA
>CANYBF010312010.1:0-24011 GCA_948192965.1 Dalechampia spathulata
ATAAGTTGACTAAATGATATAAGATTATACTTAAGTGATGGTTAATAAACAAGTTAAGGCAGATAGCATATGATATGATGATGTTAATGGAAGTATTAAATAAATAGGTAATAAATAGTTATATTAAGTGTTATTAGACATGTGATTAAGTATAATGACAGAAAGATATTTAAGTAATGTAATTGTTTAAATTGTTAACTGATTATAAGACAAAGTTAGTTAAAAGTGAATATAAGCAGAAACATTATAATTTCAGATAATCTTGATGTGAATTAGTAACAGCAGAGTTCAATATATATTATTGATAACAGGATTGATTTAAGAAAAAAAAGGGGAACTGAGAAGTTAAATGAATTTGATATCAATTGTTTTAATATTGTGCTTTTGACAGTAACTGTTTTTAGTAAAATATAGATATGATTAATAATTGGAATTTGGTTAAGTTATAATATTAAATTAGTAGTACTAAGATGATGACAATTTTGTAAATCAATAGTAATATATATACTATTAAGTTATTAAGTAATTAATTAATAACAAAATTTTAATATAAACAGGAATATGATGATTCTCTGATAAATTATGATAAAGATTAATAATGACAGAATCTTAAGACATTACTGGATTTATTTTGTAATAGAACATAATTTTAAAAGAGGTATACTGAATAAGTTATTATTGATTGATAATATCAATAATGTTAATTGAATAAGGATAAGATAAAGACATAATTACATATGATACTACTGTTTTGATTAATTGATTAAGAAATAATTTTAAAAAGGGTTTTATGTTATTAAAAGGTTTAAAAAGTGCAATTTCAATGATATGATGATTAATTTAGAAAACAAATTTAAACAGTTGATGCAATTATGAATAGTAACATGATTAATTATATAACACTATGATGTGATAAATGAATGACATTGATATGTGATTGATTAGTACAATGGTATATACTTATAAGAATGATTAATGATGCAATAGAATATATTAATAAAAGATGAACATTGCATTATGATTAGGTTAATCAGTGGATAATCTTCACGTACCAACAAAGGAATTAAATAAAGGAAAGGACATTCTAGGTTTGTGCTAGTTTAATTGGAAGCTCTATATCATTTAATGGTCAAAGGAGCGATGGTATGGTAATGCAATAGCATTACACAATTAATTATGATATGTTATTAATTATTCATCAATCATGTCATATACATAATGCATTAAGCATGAACATGGCATAACATGACATGGAGAAATAAAGAAGGAGGAAAATCAACAAATATAAGAAAAATGTTAAATGAGATATACCGGGAATATGATATATTTCCTATGGGAATTAAACAAAAAGGAAAATGATATGGAAATCAACAAAATAAAAGAGAAAGATAATGAATGAGAAATGGGTTTTGGTTTGTTGAACCATAAGCAAGTTATGATATGAAAGACCCGGTACATGTGTATATAAATGAAACGGCCAAATGTTTAAAGTACAGATATGAGGGAGAATGCATAATATAAATGCATTCTCATAAAAATACATTATTCTTGAATAAATGATGATGATGCAATAAATTGTATTAAGGTATACAACTATGAGTACATCTTGCTATTGCTTACGGTAAATATACATACCATGATATTCATGTTTACTGTTAAATTGATATGTTAATAATAATATTCAAATTGATGATAATGATATAAACATGATGTTAATATGTTATGTTATAATGATAATGCTAATATTAAATAATAATGTGCAATGCTTAGTGATATTGACATTTAAATAAAGATTAAATGATTGATTAAGATAATGATTTTAAAACGTACTAAGGTAAGTTTGATTTGAACATGACTATGATGACATAGTAAATATGCATGAGATATTAAAATAGATGGAATAAAAATCATGAATAGTGATGAAAATGAATATTAATGATAATGGCATATAATTAATGATATCATGATATTATGTTTGAAATATTTAATGATATTTTAGGAATTTATTGATACAATGATTATTTACCATTATTAAAATTATGGGATTATATGTGGAAGTAAATGGGACATATTGATATATGATTTTTGTGATATTTGATATTTATGCTATACTAGTACCACTGAGTTTTATACTTAGCATTTATTATTTGATGAATGTGGGAACAAGTAAAGCCAGAGAGCAGAATTGTTAGCAACGTTAGTAGCTGGACAAATAATAAAGTTATTGGTAATTGGTGTGGTTTTCATCAGACTTCAATTCTACAACAATCATACAACTAATAAATAAATACTATGGCAGTAATTAAAATATGGCTGGCAGTATTTTAAGTAATTGAACATATTATAATGTTGGTAATGGCTTGTGACGAACTTTAATCATGTGAAATATTAACGTGTGAATGTTAATAGTTAAAATAAGGAGATGATAGTATGTTAAAACCTGAGAATGTTTAAATGATTTGAATTTAGTAATTTGTTTAATTATTATATATATATTTTAAAAAAAATTTTCCGTACTTAATCTTAAATGTTAGAGATCCCTTGTAGGATGATTATTAGTTTTTTTGAATAGAGAATCAGTAATCATGCTACAGGAGAATGTTACGTATTGGAAAGATGTGACAAATACTAAATTGTATGCACTTACAATATACTTTGAGTTACTTCTAATTTAGTTATTATCATCAACTTTTTAATGCTTCTATAATGCCTTAATGTTGATTCAAGTATAGTTCAATGATGCATTTACATGATGTAATAGTTCTATTTCTATATAAATTACTTATGTAAGTGAAGATCATATATACGCAGTCTAAAATCACAAGCATATTACTTGATAACGTACACATTCAAACATTTGATTCCCTGATCTTATTCCATTACTTAATGTAAAATAAATGACATCAATAGTTCCTCATTATACAAACACATTTTTTGTTTCAATTTTGATCAGATTGTATATGCATAATTATTTTTATAATTAATAAACTGTTCCATTTAATATTACTTCCTTGAGGCTTGCTCATTTGGTCCAATCTTATGGATGTTGTGTGCACCTAATTTCCTTTTATTAATGAAGGACTACTTGAGTCAAATAGTAAATCTTATTCCTAAACATGTGGTCAAATAAGAACTAATCATACAATTACTAATCATGATTTATTTTTAATTTTTCTACTACAATGTTTTAAATCATAATTATAAAATCGAATTAATTTATTCCTAGTAGAGTATTAATTCATATAGTATAAGTTAACCCTTAATTTAAGTTAATTAAGCATATAAATATACATTCTTTCCATCAATCCACTTACGTACACTCAAGCAGTCATACTTGCATGTGCATGACTTAAAATCCCTCCATAAGCACATGACAATCATGTGCACTTCCTTTTAATTCATCACATATGAATAAGTCATGTGATAATTGTCACATCTTAAATCGAGCACCCACTTTGCATCCATGAATTGATTAATATGTTTTGTTTTATATGCCATTGGTGTGATAATGATATGAAATTATGCTAATGATGGAAAGTATACGATATGATAAGAGTTTCATGCCTTATAGTTGAAATGAGAAATTTTGATGAAATCACTAAATGGAACCACTAAATGATGATTAATTGATGATTTCGATATTAAGAACATTTAATATGATTAATTAAGTTTGTCTAAGATGATTTTTTTAACTTAAGTTAACTAATATAAAAAAGATAGTAAATTAAAGTATGGAATTAATGATGATGTAAGCATGAGGTGTATAAGTATAATTATGATTTTAATGTATTAGAGAATGAGTAATTATGTATTAATAATGTATTAGTAAAAGTATATAATAATATTTAGATATTAGAAAAGTATAATTAGAATTTTTATTAATGATATCATGATGATATCATTAAGTGGTAAGATGATAACATAAATGAGTGATAAATAAATTAATGTTATTTAAATAGATAAATAGATAAACATATGATTGAAAATAGAATAAGTTAAAGTAGATTTGAATTAGTATATTAAATTAGAAGTGGGATTGGAAATTATGTTAGTGGTGTAGGAAATTATGTTAGTGGAAAAAGATGGGGGGTTTTTAATATAAAATAAGGTGTGGGAGTATATATTAGATATTATAATACACATATTAGAGATTGGATTGGTAGAAATTAAGTCAAATACGTATTTAAGTCTCAATATACATATAATTATATGTATTAAGGTTTTGTATTGGTTGCCCTAAATGAGGATTCATTTTAAGTGAATTTTGAGTGCATTTAGACCAAAAATTCCACTTTCTTATCCATCTATCTGTTAGTGTATGCTATAGAGCATCATGTTTCATTGTAATTTGATATTGAACCATTTATCAATAAAAAGCATCATTCATTATTCAGTTTACTCAATAAGTTATTAACTAAATAATGAATTCCAAGATATTAGAACAGTACAAAGGAATTCATAAAGAAGTTTATTAAATGAGATTCTTATCGTATGCAAATGTTCAATATTTAAATTACCCCTAATCAATATATTAATACGAATGGATATGATTGATGCGGTTAAGATCAGCATATGTTACACTTCTTTTAGGGATGATTCTCATTCATCATGACAAGAGTTGTCTAAAGTGAACATATGGATGAGCAGTGAGAGGCTGTCTCATTGGAGGCCTTGCCAGTGAGATTTCATATGGATGATTGATCTATGTCTGTGAAGTATATCTCACTCATATCAGTAGTGCAAGTATCCTTAAGACTTGAGATAATAAGGTTATCTTAATTATAGATTACTATGTTTTGACTCTTATGTTTTGTTCCTCCATAGGAGGCGTTCATAACTTAGAGGTTGGATATAGTGTGAAGTAGTTGAAGGTATTTGTTTATCAATAAAGGATTCACCACTCTAGATCAATTGTAGGGGTTTATCTCATTGATTCATGTAATATTTTTTATTCAGGAATCTCTGGCTAGAGTAGAATGCCTATTAATGAATGAGTTTCATAAGGGCATTTTAGGAATAAAGATTATGGTATATGAAACATCAAATTTAAGGCATGATCTAACACACTTGATCATGCATTGAGTTGACATTAATCCATACTCAAACCTAAATGAGATAAAGGATGGTGAAAGGAGTTTATTGCATGGAATCTGATGTGGAAGGGTTGTAGTCAAACTAATGGCCTCTTGGTATTTGGGTAGTTATAATGTGTGACTAGACACCACTCATGATTTACATATGATGTTATTAAATGAAGTTTAATAATATATTCATATATTGCCAACATGTCAAGAACCCAAAAGGTCGTACACTAAAAGTAAAGAAATGATAATCATGAATAGATATTGGTGAAATAATGTTTTATGGTTATTAAATAACAATGATTTTTCATATTCATTAGAAATAGCATGAAAAGAGCTTCGATTCAATACCAAGATCACTGAAATCTGATAAGTATAACTCAAGATACAAGTGATTTAAGATAACATGTTCTATATGCATGGTATATACGGGATTTTGACGGAATTGATTGACTTAATAGTCAAAATGTGACTATCACATGACTTATTCATGTATGATGAATTAAGTGAAAGTGCATATGATTGGCATGTTCTTTTGGAAGGAAATTTAACTCAGTCACATGCAAGTCATATGCTAGAAGCATGTGATATGCATATGACTTGACTTATTATAACCCTAAACCTAATTAAGGATACAGATGATGTTTTGGTGAAAATAAAAAAGAGACAGAAGCAAAATTTTGGTTGCCTCCTTCCTCCTTCTACTTTCCAGAATTTCAAAGCTCAAGAACAAGGAAAATAATTCGGTTTTGATAGAACATCAAGGAGAAAAACTGAATTCAATCACCATTCTTCATCCATTCTCTTTACATTTTATTTTACTAGTCTCTAAATAAAACTAGTAATTTGATTACTAATCATTTTCTTAACTTATGTGGATAGTTTAAAGATCCTCTATCTTTGGGGATTGAAAAGTTTGCTACAACTTTTCAGAAGGCAAAAGAAAGAAGGAGATCGGCTTAAAAGTAAGTTTTTCAATCTCCTTATATTTATATAATCTTCTCTGTATATGATGTTTTCTATGTATAGAATTGCAAGATCCATTGTAAAATGTGAATTTTAAAAGTTTTAAATTATATCTTCCACTGCTAATCACGTTTTCATAAACCAACATCTTTAAAATCACAACCTCTTCTGATTGTAGATTGATCAATATAAACCCTCGCCCAAAGGTCCTCATCCTATATCCATCAAATGATAAACACTGAGTATGAAACTCAGTGGTACTATAAAATGAGTAAATGAAAGGATCACGTATCATAGATAACATAATAATATCAAATCATGGTCAATAATCATTAAGCAATATAACCATATCAAATCATGTCGCTTTGCATCATTCTTTATATATTATAAGCAATGCATATAGCATACTGTGTAAAGGTAGGAATAAATACCATAAAGAATCCACTATAACTTTTTCTATATTAAATATTATACTTGAACATTATTGCTATTTATACTTTGCTATATAGCATAACTATAGTACATTTATCATTTCATAAATGTACTTTCATAATATATGAATGATAATGTATATCTATGAGAATGCAGTCATGCTTTGCATTCTCCCTTTGATTTTCTTTTATTTTCTGTATCATTGTGCACAATCCATGTTGAGTCCATTTCTATATGTATTAGTACTATATCATACTCTAGTTCTCATAGGAATATAACATTTCTCTATGGTTCCATGATAAGAACCTATATTGTATGATTTCATCAAAGGAATCAATAATGACTCTATATCCCAATATGCTATCATTGAACATTGCTCTGTATATCACTTTCTTTTCGTCTTATATCCTCTGTATGATATGTCATGAATATGTCTTTATGTATGAATGATTCATGACATAATGCATAATTGATGCTTTAATGATTGTATGCAACAATGACCATATGATACCATTCATAATATAAACTCATTACATTGATATCATAAGCATATAAATGAGAAGTCACTATTTCAAGACCCTATATGAGGTCCTGAAGTATGAGCCTTGTACATTAAACATGTAGCATTTTCATTTTACATTCACTTGGTAAAGTCATTCACATATTGCACTTTTCTTATCATCTTTAAGAATCCATAACCATTCATGACATGTATCCATCACTCAACTTTGATTCTTAGTGAGCATATAAGCATAATATCATCTCATAACATTTCACACTTCATAATTAGGGGTCATACATGCCTTTTGGCCAACTTGAGTGTTTGAATCATAATATCATCCATTAAGTGTGTTTATGCATCATTGACTTTCATTTGCATACATGGTTAGCCAATAACCATATACATAACATTATGCATCTTTACATTCAAGTATAAGTGTGTATACAAGTCATACATATGCATCTTGGTATGTAATTCAAGCATTAGAAACATTCAAGCATGTACAAGACTTGTCATAGCATGTGTAAATATATAGCATTAATACCATTTCATATGTCACATCTACATTATTAGCATCTTTACAAGTTTACATTTTATTTATGAGAATGAATAGTACATGAAAAGTATGATTAGGCTATGATTAGTATATGCTTTGATATGCTATATCAGCTTATGAGTATGATATGAATGAATGAAATTTCATAAGATATAGAATTCAAAGTGAAAAGAGGTAAAAGAATAGTTAAAGTGATGAAAATGGAGTATTCATGCCTTAAGAGGTGCATTTTGAATGCTTATGAAATGTGGTCCTAAGGATGCCTAAAAATGGAATTTATAAGTGAAATGAGATGATTAGATATGTTTAAACATGATATTCTATATGAAAGTAGAGGTTAGAATGTATATCAAGAAGTAAAAATGAAGTTAGAATTAAAAATAAGTTAAGTCAAAAGTAAGGGGTATGGATGGAAGTGTATGGATGGACAATGACAATATATGACATACATCATACAATGCATCAATCATACTCATGGCATCTAATGGTGATGATATAAGGTGGAAATGATACGATAATGATACTAATAGGCCAAAGGTCGAGCTATATATTGTTTTGCATGTACTGGGTCATATATGATATACTATTAGGCCAAAGGCCAGACTCTTTGAGTCATACTATATGATGATAGGCTATAAGCCATGCTTAAAAAGCCATATGATAATGTTTAGTTCCTAAAGAAATCGGGTCCATAAGAGGATTGATACCGGTACAATATGATACCTAGTACGACTTGTTCATACTTACTTATATGTATTAATAATATTAGAGGGAGAGTATAAAGCATGATTGCATTCTCAAAGTCATTTCATCATTCACATACAATCATGATACAGGGATGGATGATGATGAAAGTATGGTAAAGGTACACATATAAATTCTACATAGATGTACTTCATGATTTTTCTATACTACATTTGATATAGGAAATGTTACAGAAAATCCTTCATGGTATTTACTTATATGCTACTAGTTTTAAATACTTCCTAATGATAAGACATGATGTTTAATGATACAATATGACCTCTATACACTATATATATATATATAGATGATTTTTCATAAGTTGTTATTATTTACTCTTATTGACTTAAATAGTCCTTTTTGCATATTTTATAGCACCATTAAGTTATATACTCAACATTTATTTTTTGATGAACGTAGGTATTGGTCTATTGGGCAAGGGACAAGGTTAGGCAATCATCAGTCAATAAGGAATAGGAATTGGTAGAATCTTACTTCTACAATAGCTTGAACATTTTGTTAACATACTCTCAAATATCTTTTGGTTATGTAGCTTAAACATTACTCATACTGGCAGTATTATTTATATATTATATTCTAATATGCATACGAATGTGTTTATACTATGACTCCTTGATATGAATATAATGATAATGTATGATGATTTATATACGTATGAATGATAATATGATGTGATATATAAATGATATGACCCATGTATATAAATGGCCAAGATACTCAGGTACACACGTAACGATGATAAAACAGATGTCATATCAGGAAAATTTTTATGCATCCCTTGTAGTGTGATTAATGATTTCCTTTCATGGGAGGTTAATAATTATGTTATGGGAGCATTTTATGCCAAGTATAGGTGTGACATCATGCTTCCAAGTGTGTATCCTTGTGTACAATGAAGAGTTATAAGGTCTACGTGTATTTAGCATTAAGTTTAAGAGCCTAGAATGCCCATTCATTAATGTGCCAAAACATACAAGTCAAGTTACTATTCATTTGGTCATGTGCACTATTCATTTGTTATGTTTTACTATTCATTTGGTCATTTTTATTTTATGTTTCCTTTTATCTTTTCACTTAGTATGCATAAGCCATTATGTACCCCTAATGACCATCGTATGAATAATGAATGACACTCACTTTTATCCCATTATCTCATGCACATCTCAAGGTATTAACCCATGCAAAAAAAAGTACCAAAACTTACACATTTAAGGCATACAACATCACTTTGTCGAAACTA
This sequence comes from Dalechampia spathulata, assembly GCA_948192965.1. Classification (NCBI taxonomy): domain Eukaryota; kingdom Viridiplantae; phylum Streptophyta; class Magnoliopsida; order Malpighiales; family Euphorbiaceae; genus Dalechampia; species Dalechampia spathulata. The sequence continues at coordinate 9,543 of CANYBF010312010.1, forward strand.
GGAAATGCGATTACCACTTCTACGCGTACTTAGACTAAATGAATTTTTAAGCTATCTTCTTAGCCTTTAACATAAACAATCTACATACCATCAGAAAATAGATTCATCAAGGTTTCATTTGAAGCTATAGCATTCAATTTAATTCATCCATTAAGGCCTCCAAAACTTATAAGGCCACATGCTTTAAAAGAACATACAGAAATGCATTAAAATGCATATTTTTAGCCTATCACTAACTTGTGCAATTCTTTCCCCTATCATAACTTGGTCATATAGTCACTTTTAATGCATGGACATACTATCCTAAGACCTATCCATAAGCACTATGTCCTTACTTACAATTGCACATTCACATTTTGCACAATACATAAATGTTGCATAATTTCTCTATAATGGTTCATATATTGCCTTGTAGCTTTCCTCATGCATGCCTTATCCATTCAACTTTTAAATCGCATTAAAATCATACCATACTAAATGCAAGCATACATACACATGTTACATACAGAATCAGGTCCATTTACTTAACATTCAAAGCATATATCCATACCTAAAGGCCGAATGCAGACAATATTCACAAACTATATGCTTTGTTGCCTACTAATGAACCTTTTGGCATTTTCATGCCATAACTCGCCTTTACATGCAACCAAACCTCATTTCCATCATCTACACACATCATTCAATCATGTTTATACAAAAATTCAAGGATTTAACACTTTTTCTCCCTAAAATAGTTAATGGTTGAATGGTCTTAAATTAGTAGCAAGTATGAATTTCAAGTTATCATTACATTTAATCATCTTTCCATTAACATTGAAGCATATTAAACCTTTTAAATACCTTTAAACATCATTCCTATACTTCAAGTCGCAACCAAAGTGATAAATTCAAGGGTTACAAGTTAGGGATTTACATAATTTTCACACACCAAAATAGAAATTCCATTTGGTTACAAAACAACGTCAAGTTCATCACTTAGCTTTCTTATATTCCATCATTCACTCCATTTCTTCCATTTATACATAATCCTATAGTAACTTAATTCTTCATTAAATATGTAAGAAAGCATAAAGAAGGAGAAGAAGACATGTAGAAAGCACATAGAACATGAAAAGAGCATGAAAAGTGAAATTCTCATGAAATCTCACCTTGAAATGATGTTTTACCCTAAATTAGAAGAAAAAAGGAAGAAGAAAGGAAAGAGTCTGAATATGGTCTGAAGAAGGGAGTGAAAAACTAACTTATTCCTCCATTATGATAATATAAGACTCATCTTTGACCAATTAAAGAAAGAACCAATCATAAGTTAACATTTGGTAAGTTACTTTTACTTACTTAATCTAATTTACTGCCTATTTTTACATCATTTTCATATCATGCTTACATAAGAATGCACTTACCTTTCATCATGATGTTATGGACATAAGTCATACATGTAATGGTTTCCAAGATTAACCTTAAATTTTCATAGAATGTCATTTGTATCCTAAATTACCATTGCTTCTAGCTTCACTTTAACTTATATTTACATATTTTAAACTATACTTTATCATACAATAACATATTAAACATGCCAATGCATCATCATACACACATAAATTCCATCGTAGAGTTTTGTTTAAAGCATTCAACGAAAGCATCCCAAATTCGTAACTTTAATGCATATTCACTTCTATAATCATCTTTTCACTATCTTTTTATTTTTTCTCTATCAATTCCATATCATATGGAATTTCTTTATCTAATAAGCATTTCATATCATATTCATCACATCAAAGCATTTATGCATCATGTCTTGTTCATGCATTTCATGCACTAATCAATTATTCACTATAATGTATGCATAAAATGCATGCACACAGGGATATTGTGTTTATATGGATGTGGCATCCAAGCTACATAGAGCTTTGTAAACTTAGTAATTAGTGATTTGTTTAAGCAATTGGGTGGAAAAGGTACAATTCATGTACTTAACGTAATAGACAATCTAATAGTAGTTAATAAAGCTTATTTTAGTGAGTCTATTAATTTACCAAGCTTAAGCTTTGTTATGATTCCCATCAGTCATTGGGTTAAGTATAGAGTCCAATAAGGTTAATTAGTCATACCAATTCTAAGTCTAATTGGTTTTCATGAATTTCCGTTATCATTTATTAGTTTTATATTGCTTTTCCAAGTTAGAATATGAATAGAAATACAAATCCTTCTAAGATTAAATTTGTCTTTTATGTACTACAAATACTAGGGTATGCCAATGGTAAAAGACACATTAGTTGATTATTCTTTTCCTTTCAAATTGAGTTTTATTCTTGTGAGAATAATTTCTTTGATTTTATATTAAGGTGATTGATTTCTTTACTTGAGTTCATTCTTAGGTTGACTAATCTTTTTCCTACTTAATTTTCACTTAGTTACCACTATATTTGGGTTAATGGTTTTCCAAATCCTTAGAACTATTTAGGTTTTTGGTTAACTAGGAAGGATTAACAAATCCTTAGTTAGCTTGATTAGTTATGAAGGAGTTTTTGAAATCAACAAGTTAAGGATCCTTAAGCAAAGGTCTTGGGTTTCTACATCACCTATGTTCAACATTTGGTTCCCCTTTCAATAATTCATATAGAGGTATCCATAATAAGTTTCACATCCTCATATGCACCTTAAATTCATGCATGCATATGTATTTTATGATCATGCTATAATGATATGCAAGCATGGATTAATTATGTTGACATGTTTATGCTATGAGAATGTAAAAGCAGTGATTTATGAATAATTGAGATGAGGAAAATATTGTTAAATGATATAGAGGTGAAGCAATTCCATATGACATGGAGTTTGTAAGGAAAAAAATGAAAAGAAAGTAAGAAGATGGTTAAAGTGATGAAAATATGCATAAGATGCATTATGGATGTGAATTTAGCATACTTATGTTGAATGCTTTTCATGAAGCTTAATGATGGAATTTATATATGATATGTGATGTTTTGGCATGCTAGACATGTTATTATATGAGAAGGTATATGTTAAAATATGTAAATTAAAGTTTAAATGAAGTTAGAATTTATTATAATTTAAGTAGTAATTAAGGACATAAATGTCATTTCATGAAAAGAAAAGGTTAATTTTGAAAATCAATTTATGTATGGTATGTATGTACATTCATGTAATGTATGACATGTATGGTACTTATATGAACATGATGCAAAAATGATGTAATAATAATTAATTAAAAGAAAAAGAATTAAAATGGAATAAGTAAGATAAGTAAGTATTGACAAGTGTCAACACATGATTGGCCCCTTCTTTTGAATTTAATATTAAATAAAATAAATATAAATCAAAATGGAAGGGAGGGTAAGTTTTATCACATTCTTTCCTCCTCCATTAAACATTTTCTCCTTCTCTTCCTCCTTTGTTCTAGCTTAAGGAAAAATCATTTTTCCAAGGTAATTTCTTATATAGATTTCACTTTTCATGGTGTTTTAAGCTAGTTTTCATCTTATGCATGCTTCTTGATTCTTATTCCTTACTATAGTTAATATTTAATGCATATGAGGGTTTTGGCCAAGGTGAGGAATAATATGTATATGCATGAAATTTGAAGGAATAATGAAAGAAAATGAAAGAGGGATGTTGAATATGCATGTTTGAACCAACCGATATGAGCTTTGTGAATATGTGAGTATTTCATGCAAAAACTAACTTGAGTAGCTTGTAAATGATGATATAGTTGTTGTTTAAAGTGTGTATGAGGTGTTAGTGGTGATAAAATATGGTAAATATCATGAACATATGCATGAAAAGTAGAAAAAGTTGAAGTTATGTTAAAGTGCATACTTGCTAACCAAAAGTGCATGTTTTGGTTTCTTTTTATTTTAAAGGGAAGAAGTTTGAAAATCATATAATTATGTGTAAATATGATTGAATATGATGTTATAATGAAGAAAAAAGAAGTTTGGTTGCACGAAAAATGAAATTATGTTTGAAAATGCTAAAGAGATGAAAAGTAGGCAGCCTTGGTGCTTAATTAATGAGCTTGTGTATACACTGCCTTAGAGTATGTTTAAGTGAATGGTTACTAGCCATTTTCACTTAAGTATGTATGTAACATGTATATGCATGTGTATATTTAGTATGACATGATTTTAAATGGTTTAAATGCTAAATGGATAAATGAATGCAAATGTATGCAAAACCAAATTGTTTTGGCAGAACTTAATAATTTACGACAATTTGCTTTTTTGATAATTTTAATGATTTCCAAAAATTTCATAATATATCTCAAATTAAAACTTATTAAATCTAGTTTCCAATGGTATATGGCGTGCCTATGTTCAAGGTCATTAATGCATACAAAAATAGGATGTCATGTATAAAGGTACATGAATGGTAACAAAAATAATGCATTTCGGAAAAATTTATAAAGCATGCGGCCTTTTTACTTTTGGAGGCCTTAAAGGATGAGATAATTTGTATTTTATAGCTTGAATGAAAGCTTGATGAATCTAGTTTCTAATGGTATATGGCTTGTTTATACTAAAGGCTGAAAAGGATAGATTAAAAGTTCATTTAGTCTAGGTACACGCAAAAATGGTATTTGTATTTTCTGGTTTTCACAAGTTTAAGTTGCATACCTTAAAGGTCTATGTTTCGATATCTTCTTTACTTAGATTTATACTTTGATATGTGCATGAGATGATAGCTTAAATGTGAGTGTTTTTCATGGTTCATAACTTATCCTATAAGGTCACATAAAGGCATGAACAAGTAAGGTGAAAACATGAAGATTTCATGAAAGAAAATGACCAAATGAATAATGTAACATACCAAATGAATAGTGCACCTTGCTAAATGAATAGTAATATGACTTGTATGTTTATCAACTTAATGAATGTACGTTTCAAGCTTCTAAAATTAAAGCTATTTATACCTAAACCTCATTATTCATTATTATATACATGTATATACACTTAAAGATATAAATTGACCTTACTATCTTATGTTTAAGTGATGATTGATTAATGTTCCTTACATGCTAAATTGATCAAGATACATGGCTTACATGCTAGAATGCCGATATATATGACTTAAATGTGTGCATGTACTTGTATATATAGAGGATTTCAGACATGAATAAGGTTAATGGTCTATTATATTATCAAATGGAGTTCAATGGTATTTAAGTATACTTAATGAATGCAAAAATGATTAGGACATTAAGGATGGTCGAATTACATGTATGACGTGTATATGCATCTATATTTGAATGCATAGGTGTGTAATGATATAAATAAGGGTAATTGCTTATTACTGGTTCAAATATGATTCAATGATGATTAAATATTCATTATGAATAGTAATTTGTTCAAGATGCTTAATTAGCTGAAAAGCATAAGAATTACTACTTATGATGAATATAATGCTACTATATGAAATTGCACAAATACGACTATCATGATTAGAAATTAAAGTATGACTACATAAAACGGATATGTATGAATTCCTTATGGTAAAGAACTTTGTGTAAAATGTAAATGGCCTTACTAATTAAATGAATAATGAAATTTGTCATAAACTCAATGGAGGAACGGTAACAGTGACTACTAATCATCTAAACAGGTTTGTGCTATCTAATATTTCCACAATTGATAACGCGATCAATAGTGGAAAGGTGTACATAAGTACACTATAGTTATTTATTTATTTATTTACCATACTTAGAATACCTTATGATGAGTCTACATGGGAAATGTATTATGAATGTTCTGTTATAATGATGTTTTATGCATTATTGAAAATTTATGGTATAAAGAATATTATTTTGTAATGATACATATGTCATGCTTTTGAATAGTAATTGTTATATTGAAAATGAATGCCAGAGTATACAAGTTTATATTTTATGATATTCTAATCTATTAAATGAGGTCGGTAAGTGAATTGTCATAGGTACATAGATGTTATATGATATTTATTTTCTTTATCCATGGAATATCAATTGATGTGGATTATGAATAATGATTTATGATGGAAGATTGATGTTATACCTTATTAATTTCCATATTCATTATGTCATTAAGCATAATGTATACGTATCATGTCATGAATCATTTAAATGCATATTCATATTCATGACATGTTAAACAGAGGATATAAGGTGGGAAAAGAGAGAAATGATACAAAAATGATATAGAGCTATATGTTATGGAAGTGTAATGGGTCATAGAGATGATGGATTCCCTCGAGGAATCATACAATATTATTCCTATACGAAACCATAGAGCAATGATGGATTCTTTTCATAGAACCATAAAGAAATGTTACATTCTTACGGGAACTGAGTACTAGTACATACAGAACCCAGTACGAGATTGTGCACAATCATACAAAAATAAAAGGAAATGTTATAGGAAAATCAGAAGGAGAATGCATAACATGAATACATACACACAATCATGCATTATTTCTCAATTACAATGAAATGAAAGACGATGTTACTACAGTTACATTACAAGTGTACATATATCGATGTTTAAAGAGTCATGATGACTTATATACAGTATTTTACATAGAGGAAGTCACAGATGACTGTTTATAGTATTTATATTCATGTTTCCATAACATTTTATGTTAAGCTAGAAAAGGAAAGTCAAAGTGAAAGCAAAGGAACTATATGAGTGCATATAATAAACTATTCATTTCAAAGATGAAATTATGCTTTGATTTGTATAGAGAATGATTATTATTGATCTTATACAATATAGTTATCAATTATCATTAATCCATGATAATAGACCATTGTGAATGTAATATGGCATTATACAGAAATATGTAGTTAATGTTCTTAATTCTATTTGACAAAGGTTCATTATGATTGCTAAATATGATACAGAAGTGTTACTATGATTTTATTTAATGTTATATTACATGTAGTATTATTTTATTAAAGATAATTATGTTGATTATGGTTATGATTATAAACAGTCATGGTTGCTATATTATTTAATTGATAGTAATGACATTGATGACTTACATACCATAAAATAAGTATTTTCTACAAAGATCAATGGAAGGCAGGTGATGTTATTAGTACATAAAATAATGTTCCATGATATTTGAACTATCATTGAATGTTTACAAATAGTTTTCAATATTATTAAGTTAAGGGGGCATTTTAATGCTATATTATGGTGATTTTTGTAAAGAATACTCATAATTAAGATATTTTGTATTTTTATATGATGGTATAGCAAGTATTTGAGTAAGCATTAACATGAGAAGTTTCCAACATGTCTTATATAGAATTTGATGCATGATATGTTTATAGATGATAAGATATTTGAATCATGATGTATGCTTATGATATTGTTATTATGCATTTATTATATAGCACCACTAAGTGCAATACTCAACGTTTGTCATTTGATAAACATAGGTTAAAAGTTTACAAGGAAGCATACGGATCCAGAGGTACCAAATTAACATGACTATTTATATGTCAAAGTTTCAAAAACATCAAGTACTCCTGAGTTATGTAATTGTGCAACTTTGTATATGAGTCCAAGGCAGTAAATAATTGCATTGATGTTTATTAAGTATATATCATTGTGTCCCTACGAATAGAGCTTAATTGGGGATTTTATATTCATGTGTGAATGATTACACATTATAAAATTTAATTGCATATTTTTCATAAGTCACATAAAAACACAGGTTTATTCATACATCCTAAAAATAAGGATAGTATTTTGAAAATTTATTTTTAAAAAAATTATGCATCCCTTGTAGGATAATTAATAGTTTTCACTTATTCAGAGATTGTTAATTATTCTACAGGAGCATGTTATACCATGACGGGTATGATAATAAGTATGCAACTTAGCTCAACATATACTTTATATTTGCATGCTCATATGTATACATGACTTGCACAAATGCTAAAATATTTAACCTTAACGCATATACATTCGGTACATTGAAACCTCAACTACATAATAAATTGTTATTACATTTTTTTGGCCCTATTAAAATAAATATTTCATTTAATGTTGGGCTATTAAAGTCAATGGTAGTCATACATTAAGAAAAAAATAGGTGATTTAAAGTCCTTGCCTATGGGTGCTTAAAAAAGCTACAGTCCAACAACTTCTAAAGTAATTGTGTACTCAGCTACTTAAGTCTTTATCAAGTAAATCAAGTTTCATGATCTATAATTAGAAATTTATTTTCCCATTTCATTAACATACTTGCAGATTTATGAGTGTCCATAGGGTCATGCGATCTAATTACCTTATTCACTAGTGCATGAAATTCAAACTTAGGTACTTCTTTATCAAACCAAGAAGTGTGTGCATCAACTTTAGTCATCACTAGCCTTCCCCTTAATACACCCACATTATAAGATAACCAATCCATAAAACTATTGCTTCCCTTAAGTAAGGCCAAATACATGACAACATATAGGATATAGTCATGAGAAAAGAACCAAATTTGTTAATGAGTATAACTTAATGTTATCATTCTTTTATTGTTAATCGATCTACAATATTAACTTTTGATATCAAAATGAGTTAGTCTTCAGCTTCGATATATAATTATCTAGATATGTATATACATGTGTTCCAAATTCCATAAATTTTATAATTTCATGTATAATAATTTTCTTTAGTTATCTAAACCTTTTAATATAGGCAAACAACTACCCTCAGTATTTACTATTTCTAAAATTCTTTATTTCAACGTAATTAAATCATGATGTTTAGCCTAAGAATCTCTATCACGATGCAAATAAACCATGTAATAAAGAGCTTATAGACATTTATAACTAATGTATGCCAATTTGCATGCTTGTGAAGTCGTTTGTAGTTAGTGTTTGATGTTCATTTTGTTACGTTATTGCTTTGATTTAGTAGAATTTGATGAGTTTGTTAAGTGTGTAGTGTTAGAGAAGTAACAGATAAGAAATGAGGAGCCAAGTCAAGGAGTAAGTCACTATCATGACATTCAAAGTCACGATCATGATAGAAGTTATGTTAAGAGGAAAAAAGAGCCAAGTCAAGTCACAATCGTGATAGAAGGAAGAGAGCCCAAACACCATCAGTAAAGTCACGATCGTGACTTCTCAATTATGAGGCATTTAAAGCACAAAATCTACAGAAGATTGAGGGGGAAAATGGGAACCATGGGGGGAACAAAAACAAAAAGCTTTAATGGAGACCTCATAGGCAAAGAAATCAACAAAATGGGCAAGAATATAAACAAATTGGAGTTAAAGCTGGAGGACCCCCACTCAAGGCATAAAAGGAGGATGGCATCTAAGGTTAAGAGGAGACCATCTGTAGAAAACAGCAGTCCAGTCCTTAGGGTAAACTTTTGTATAGTGTTCTTCTTTGTTCCTCATTTCTTCTTGTATTTTCTCTTTAACCATGAGTGGCTAAGTACTTTGTGTAAGATTTGATCTCTGAAACCTTTATTAAGATAACTGATTATGCTTTGTTAACATTGCTATGAATGTTTAATTTTCAAGTTTGATTTTGGAAATAAAGCCTTTGCTTTATAATTGCAACAAGAGTTGGATTGTAGAATGCTTGTTCATTGAGAGATGTTCAATTCTAAAGGTTAGTTTTCTAAATGATTACTCAAGCTCTGCGATTGCAGCGAGAGTTGGATTGTGGAAAGCTTATTCATTTTGGTTAGGTTAGTGTGTATGAGAGATCTACATACTTCTAATTCCTGTATGATTGCTAGATAATTTCCCTAATTGGAGGACCCTGATTGTGACTAAAGAATTCTGAAGATTAAAGTGAGATTTAGTTGATTTCACCTCGAAAGAGGGTTTTCAATGTCGTGGGATATCTTGGGTAGCAATAAGCACATGACTGTCATCCTAGTTTGGTGATGATGATTTCAAGTCCTATGTACCTTATCATTTGTGTTATCTTCTTGCTTTTGAATCCATTTCACTTCTTTATGTATTCCCTTCAACAATTGCTTACCTCCAAACACCAACTCATTATCCTTGCTTAAACAAATCAGAAATCCAAGTAGTGGTGGATAAACCAATAAATCCTCATGGGATCAATATCTTACTATAGCAATCTGTATACTTGTAGTGAAGTAGTGAATAAAACTACTATCGTTTCAGGGATGATCAATAACCTTGTTATCTAATTATGAGTTAACTAATATTCTTAGTTCCAACCTAAGTTATCTGGTTAAACAAGGAATTCACACCTTAGTTCTAACTTGCATACATAAATGTTGTCTTATACACGTTGGTATGTACATGTATAAATCTAAGCCTTAAATGTTTTCATTATAGTATCATTAACAAGAAGTGATCCAATAATTTAATGCAAGTCTTCACTATACTTTGATTTAAGTTCTCTATATGACAATGAATCAATTAGTTACTTCACCTAATAGAAGTTTTCTTGGACTCCCCCAAACATAAATAATAAATTTTTAAACAATTTAAAACTCCTTAACGTACGCTTTAAATCTTCAAGAACAACATTCATAGTCATAGTAAGTTCTAATATGGGCATTTAGAAACAATACAGCGCATAACATTTATGAATTTACTCTTTCAATTCAAGCCAACACACACAGAGTTTGGGGAAAGAACTTAGTAACTCGCCAACTTTCTTTATATCCATAAGTGTATTATTAACACATATACCAAAGCTTTTAATTTACCTTTTAGCAATAAGGAGTTATGTTAATCTACAACAGCCTTCCAAATCACAACAACCAAATGTTTCTCCTAGGAAAAGTGAGTTAAGTCACTCATTCTTATATACCCTAACCAAGTCTTGTTTTTTAATGAGTTTCCAAGGTACCCGACCTTCCATCAAGCACCATATTTATCTCACTTCCCAAAAAATCATCCACCATTTCTATCTTTCTTCATTAACCCTTCCTTCATTCTTAAGGAGTTCCACCAACATCTTTAACTAACTTCCCAAATTAAATGAGTCATTGTCTTTAATTTACTAATCGTATAAACTCTTACTTAATCCTTCCACTAATTAATATTTCAGTAAATTAATTTTGGATGCTAACTTAATATTTAATTATTTTATCATTCAAATTCAAAATTCTACATCCTATATTTTAACAAGGTAATATTCTCTTTCAACCCCTAGGATTCTGTTTACCATGTCGATCAAGGTTGACTTAACATCATTGATGATAATTTAAACCTATATTATCAAAACTTATTAAATAGTTAAAATCTTAATTAATTGATCAAAATAAATTAGCTACACATACATTTGACTTCCACACATGTCATACTTACTATATATTATTCATTTATTATTTATTTTATTTTTATTTATTTTTTAAAAACCAAGTGCATCAATGACCATGACAAAAATAATAATCAAATTTAAGTTTAATAATTGAAATTTAATTTTAATTTAATAGAAAATTTTATTATAATTAATTTTCAGTTATTCACTTTAAATTAAAAAATCAAGATTTTTTATACATGATTCATCACGTTTAAAGGATCTAAAATTAACCGGTGTCATGCAAAATTACCAAATGAAAACAAACGAAAAACACAAATCATCTGAGAGCATGAAAATAACCGTCATAACTATCTTTTACAAGGTCAAATGTTTGATATCTGACGGAGAGTACATTATTTTACCATGTAGACTTTGACGCTTAGGAGAAACAGCAGCAAATATAATCATGCCACCAAGCAAAGCCAACCCTAATCCTAAACTATTTGCAATCATGGATTCTGTTGATCGTTTAAGTACATTTCTACTTGTTTGCAGGAATGTTAGTTTTTCTAACAGCCCTGTTTCTGCTGTCGCCACTGCTAATCCATAGGTGTAGAGACCCAGAAATATATGCCATGGCAACACCTTCATCCTCACCGTTCGCTTCTCGCCTCTGTGCCAAAAGCTCAAGAAACCCATCACCCACTGCACTTAAAAATCAAAACCAGTTATAGCAATCGTGCGCTAGTTTAGGTTTGCTAGAATTTTTGATTGTGCATGTAATAGATAGGGCCCCCTTCTAACCCTTAAGGATACGCTCCAACCATAAGTAGCTGTGATCTTTACCAATTTTTCCTGTATGATAATCTTCATTTCAAAAATAAATATAAATCTAGCATTGCACAAACAATTTCTCTCCAACTTAGCATTCATCGTTAATTCACAAGTTTCTTATTAATGTTACCCTACAATTTATCAAAATTTAGTCTATTTGGTTCAATTTTGACATTTTCAACATCTTTGTCTTTTAGGTTCTGATTATAATACGTGAAAAAAAAAATCACGAATGGAAAATTTAACGTATGCAAAAGAACCAATTTCCATATTTAAAAAAAAAAAAGAGAAAGAAACTCATCCATCAAAATCTTTCCTAAATTGAAAAATTCATCTAATCAAAGGATTTATAAGGAAATTTGAAAAAAATAATTTAAACAAAAATAAAGAAATTGCTCGCAAATATCACACTCAGAAGGCAAATTATAACATAAGGCAACTAATATTATTAAATTAGTTGTTCATTATCCGCAATGCTAATAATTCCTTATGAATGGCATTGTCACGTCGTAGGCCCTCGGAACGGAGAAAACGACAGCGGGTGTAGGGACCCACAAATAGCTTGATGTTTCTTCCTTTAAAAAGCATCCATAGATATAATAATATTGCCTTCTCGTCACTTGAATAATCATAAAAGTCATCACAGAAACTGCTTAATTGAAATAATAGATAACTAAATTAGTTTGCTTAATCATACTAATAATTAAGGGCAGTGGTCACCCAATTTCCCTTCCATTATAAAATGACAGAATTTCAAGTTTTCCCAATTATTAATATTTAAACTTTTGAGGAGAAATTTGACAAACAGATATTCATGGTCTAATCTGTTTGTTTTGTTTTGATGGAATTGTTTTTCTTTAAAAAAATAATTGTTGTGATGTTTAAAAAATATTGATTTCTCTTCAAGAAAATAATTAGATACAAAAAAAATATAAAAAATAAAATAAAATGCCACGATACATCTTACTACATATAGAATAAGGTCACATTAGTAAAGAAGGTTCTAAAAATGTCACATTAGTGAAAAACTTTCATTGTTTTCTCTTACTTTTTCGTATAAGATCATCAAATTACAATAATAAAAAGTCATGATTCGTTTCTCTTAATTAAATTTGGTTCCCTTTCCCTAGCACAATTAAAGAACTAAGGCAGTAGAATAAATCAAGGAATGAGTAAGAACAAACCTGAGCTCCAAACAAGCAAATGCAGATCATACCCATCCAAGAATGCAAGCTAAAGAAATTAGCCATAATCCCATCTCTGCTCTGAAATTTTGTCCAGATTCCAAATATTCCAGAAGCCAAAGCCGTTCCTTGCATGCATAAATGCACTGATTTCTTCAAATTTCCTGATCCAGGCAGCCATCTGTGTACTAGAATTGCTAAAATTAACAACAGCAGAAACAAGAATTTCAGTCCTATTCTTGAGAATCAGTTTCTACTAATAATTAAACTAATCGGTTTAATAATTATTCACTTGAGTACCTTCTCCACTAAGAAGAATGAAACCAATGACCATTAGCAAAGGATGAAGAACCTGTAAAAGCAACCACATAAAAAGGCACCAAAACTAAGATTCAAAGAATGAAATTTGATTTCCAGGGTCAGAAAGAACTGCAGAAGCTAAAAAAAGGATCAAAGCGACAGAACAAACTGCAAAAATTAGATCCTCATGAGAAGAAGATTGAGGAAGAAAACTGGACTGGAAATGAAGAGCCCAAGAAATGACCAAAGCTGCAACTACCAGACCAGAAATTCTTGCAAACAAAAGAAGCGTGAAAACTGAAGGAGAATCTGTGGCCATGGCCCAGGCTTCTGGTTTTGGTTTCATGAAGGAAGAGCACTAAGTAGAAAGTACTGTACTAATTGGCGGGGAGAGTCTCTGGCTACCGACACTAGAGCTTTGGAACTTGCTTTTGTCCCACTTGCTTATTGTTAGAATTTTATTTTATTTTATTCTATTTTCTTATAGTGAAACGGTAGAAATCATATAACAGATCAGTTACTAAATTTAAATGAACGAGATAATTCATGACTTTCCTTACAAAATCAAATCATAAATTTAACAAAGTTGAATATTATATCTGTTAAGCTCTTTTTTTATATATAAATAAGCTTGATTAGAAATTTATTTTAAATATTTTATAATGATACTTTGACGTCTAAGTTTGTTATTTCAATTTACGTATTCCCACTAGAAATGTGACACCCGGGGCTGACGAGGGCGGGGAGTGATCGCCGGTGCCAAAAAGAGCACGGACAAGGAGCGGCTCCTGGCAGGCTTCTAGGCAGAGGGGCACATGAATGAACTGATCCCACACCCGAAAAAGAGGGATCCCGAGACTGTGTAAGGATGGGGTTGCATAGTTGAGTGATTTCGAGATTGTGCAGGTATG
>CANYBF010312042.1:0-29123 GCA_948192965.1 Dalechampia spathulata
AATAGTATTACATCATTATAATGATTTAAATTAAGCATTATACATTTCATAATCATATGGCATTTCACATGAATCATAACATGGCATGACATGGTGGAATAAGGTGAAAAGAATGGAAAATGATATATGGAAAGGCTAAATGATTATGCTGAGCATAGTGATATAAATTCCTATGGTAATTAAATGAATGGATATCATGAAATGAAAAAGAATAGAAATTGAAATGCAAGTTGATAAATGAGCTCATATATATTGAATCACACTGATGATATAATGAAAGCCTAGAAAATGTGCATATGGATAAAATGATAAATCAAAGAATAAGAGGGAGAATGCATAGCATGAATGCATTCTCATTAATATGCACTATCATAAAGCTTGGTATTTGACAAAATGTTATGATGCATGACATAAATAAATGATAAGTCATCTTCATACAAATATTTAATATGATTGGAAATTCATCATAATTCAAGATGGTCATGCTCAATGATTCATATATATGTATGACATGAAATCTAAAAGAAATGCTCATACTGCTTGAAATAAATGACATGAAGATTAAATTGACATCAATGCATCATGAACTACTAATGCCATGGATCTTTAAATGCTATGATTATTTGGGTTATATGATTAATTGTATTACATATTATAACTAGCACCACTGAGTTTTGTACTCAGCGTTTATCAATTGATAAACACAGGAACAAGCAAAGCTGCGGAAGAGAGACATTAGTGGTAGCAGCAGGACCAACAAAATTTGTATGGTAATAAGACTATTATGGACTTCTTATAAGTAATAATCGTGCAAGGTTTTATAAAAAACACTTTGGCAGTACATCAAATATTGATATATTATAAACTTGTAACAATATGTGTATAATTATGACACTAAAATGGTATCTATTAAATAATGAGTGTTTGTTGAAACAGGGACCATTATAATGAATTGGATATTAAAAAAAAATTCTGCACTATTTATGAATGTATGGAATACCTTGTAGGATGATTATTGATTTTCTTGATAGAGAATTAGTACTCATTCTACGGAAGCATGTTACGCAACCAGAAGACGTGACACTACTGCTCAGCTATATATGGGTCTATCTTTCCATGAACTCAATAGCACCTATCTTAAGTAGTTTATCAAACTCTCTTTTTAGCTGTTCAGTCAATGGTACTATAGTCTGTCCTTGTAATAATCATATTAAAGTGATGATTGGTATCATCACCTATTCCCCTGCAGTCGTTACCGAGGTTACTCCTAATGGTACTTATCTCGATGCCTCCGTTGGCCTTGGTCCAATAAGACCCTATCTATCAGCTTCACCAGTACCATCACCACCACCTACCCTATCACCATCATCTATAACAAAATCATGAGGATTATGATTTCCCCCACCTTCACCACCAATTATCATAGCTCCATCAAACATCTTCTCGCTACTGCCTTCTCTATCTACAATCTAGAACATAAGATTGCACCTGATTAGCTTCTAAATCTATATATAATGTAATAGCAATATGCAATATTAAATACCCAGAGCTATAAATAACTATCAATAAAACTTTTAAACCATTGGCTCTGATACCAAAATAATATGTCACACCCTACCCTTTACGTAAGATATGGCATGCTCATGTAATATGCTTAACATATTTCACTCCAACTCGAAACCTGTTAAACATATTACAAAGGATGTTAAAACAGTTTTTACAGTTCTTTTATAAATTAATTTTCAAAATAAATGCAGTGGAAAAGAAATGTCCAATCGTACTTTTAGTCATGAAAATGAGGGTCTTTCAAATTTTTTTACTGTTACTTAAAATAAAATAACGTATTGCAATTTAATTAATTCCAAACCAAATCTTGTATAATACAATAGTTTTAAAATAATAAACTATTTAAAATTCTGAATTCTTTCACTTATACACATACATCATATAAATAAGTTAAATACATAAAATCAACACACTTTAACTCTAGGTATGCTACATAGTTGTATGCTTACATCGTATTTAACAAGATACTTACGAAATAATTATTTAGCCGTACTTTGTTATAGCTTTAGCTTTATAGGTACGAGTCTCAATCACTCCTTACTTTTCTTACTACTATGATCTGTGTTCATAAAAAGGACACTGAGTATAAAACTCAGTGGTGCATAATAGACTAACAAAATAACAATTATATTCTTTTTAAAACATGCAAAAGAATTAAACATTTCCACAATCATAAACTCCATATACATTATATATTGTAAACCTTTCAATAGTATGATAATATATATATATCGTGCTAATAAATCATTTTTCATAAATCTTTTCTTTTTCTTTTTTTTATCTTTTTCACTATCATGTCATAAGTCATGGTTACCTGTAACTCGGATGGCAGACGGGTCTCAATCCCACCTCTAAGGTAACTATATCTCATCATATTATCTTATTCACAAGTTACTATAAATAAATTATTGTAACCCAAATGAGAGACGGGTCTTAATCCCATTTCTAAGGTGACTTTGTATCATAAGTTATTGTAAACATATTATTGTAATCCGGATGGGAGACAGGTCTCAATCCCACCCCTAAGGTGATATCATATACTCTAGTATGCACACCTCTCAATTGGGGAGGGAACCAATAACTCAACCTTCAGCCCAATGAGGCATATCTCATAATCATCTGTCTGTCTCATCATTATCGGGTAATCATCAGTTATGAAGTACAAATCCTTTTTCAAACTCTTTCCAAATCATATATCAAAATAATAACATCATATCCCTTTTCGAACTCTTTTTAAATCATATGAAATCAAATAAATCATATGACATTGATCCATAAATCAAATCCAGGTAAAACCCATTTTAATATCAAAGAATCTGTAGTAAGGATCTGAGCAACTGAAATACTGATTCTGCAACCAATTACGAAAATGAATCATTTAAACAAACATAATCATTATAATAAGATATCCAAAATCATATCGATATCTATTTTGCAACCAATCTTAGAAAATTATCAATTATATATATATATATATATATATATATATATATATATATATATATATATATATATCAAATCTTAAAGCCATTGCAGAACATAATTATTGTTCGCTTATTATACACATACCTTGATAAAAATCCTCCTCCACTTCTTTACCTTTTTCTAACACTCTTTTGTCAATTTCCTTTATTGTATAGCAACACAATTATCAGAATAAGTCTAACCACTCCCTTTTTCAACTACGGTAAAAATTACTAAATTACCAATATTTACTATTCATTATCAACTATTACTATATACAAAAATTACCCAATATTCATCCAATACCTTACGTAACTCCTATTTTATATCTTATGCATTAACTTATCCAAGTTATAGTTATTTAATGGAATTTCGACAGAGTTTCATCTGTAATTCAGATATTTCAACATTCTAACTTCATAATCTACCAAACCACTTGCAAAAACATAATTCCCTTCCTCGAACTATCTTAACACAACTCCAATTCTTCAATCAATAATATTTCTAACCTATTATATACCCAAACACAATCCTTAATCAATAAAAGCTTAAATAATCAACTTACCTCTATCAATTGACTTTGGATCTTGGACAATTTCCTCTCTTTAACTTAAAAATCAAAGAATTTAAGAAGAATTGAAAGAAACTGTTTGAAGAACAATAAGGCATTTAACCTAATTTTATCTTTTAAAAAGTCAATTTTACATTACGTACGGTCGTACCAGACCCCATACGTCCGTACAACCTCATTTTACACTTGTATATGACCGTACCATAACCCTATACACCCATACCATTACAAAATATAACCTACTGCCAATTCTACCAAATGCTCGGTACACCAGTACCAACTATTGGTACGCCCGTATGAAAAGCTGCTGCCAAATTTTGGCTCTCATGACTTAATATATGGTACATCTGTACTGTATTAGTATGGTCATACTATATTGGTATACCCATACCAATACCTCCTATTCGGTACACCCGTACCATAACGGGTACGCCCGTACCAACACTAAGATTTGCATATTATTATTTCTATTTTAAATTCAATTAATTCCTTACTTAAACATTATCATACTTATTCTTCTAACCCTTATTTACGGATGTTACAAGATCTATTAATCACCATGTAGGAGCTTGTTTCACCATATGAGTGCTTCAATTATAAATATGTTGTAACTTATATAATTAATAGGAGTTGAGAATAAAGGACATCATTTAAGGATGGCTTGCTCAAATCCAAACTTTCTATACTATAAGGAAGGGAGATACAACACTTGCAATAATTGTACATAAAGTAGGAAACCTAGTCTTATAAAATAGGTGAGATTTTGTAAAAGCTATCTTAGTAGTTATGGCATGAGGTACTCTGCCTAAAAAGTATTTCCTTGCCCAAATTGGAAGGATGCAATCTTTATTAATATCCTCAAAAAACAAGAAAGGAAAAAGGGAATGAATCAAATATTACATGAATGTATTCAGTGATGGTAGTCTCATTTATAAAACATGCACAACTAACTACCATTAAGCCATGGAATTCCTTTTAGGGAATATGAGTTCATAAAAGGGCCAAAATGTAGATGAATAGTCATAACTATATTAATAAAGCACTTTCATGCATCTTATAAATTAGTTCATCAATAACAGTTTTGGTAAGTTCATTATAGATAATTACTAGTAACATAGTACCAAGTGCACATCTCTTACCATGAGTGATAAAGTAAGCCATAGGAAGATACTTAAAACTTGGAATAGCAAATGAAGGATAGAATATAAGTTTTCACAATAAACACCAAATGAAATAAGTATGTTATTCTTCTAGATTAGATAGTTAGCCTACCATTACTTTGATAAGAGAAGGATAAGTATAAAATTTGATCTGATAGGCATCAAGAGTTTTTAAGCTTTTGATGAGGATTAGTACCTCAACACTTACATTGATATGCCAATAAGCATGAGAATGTCTCTTAGTGTGATAAATATTAATATTGCCTTAAAGATGAATAAATTATAATCTTTAGACCAAAAGCAATAAGTTGCAATTAATAATGTAGTTAAAAAAGGGATCTAGGTAAAGGATAACTAAATTAAGGGCCATATTTCAACCTTCTCCCATTGATAAGAGAAATAAGCTGGTTGATCATTCTCCCATTTAGTCCATCTATCTAGAATATTGGGCTATGCCTTAATGAACATGACTATGAGATGTTCTTTCCAAAAAGAAGTTTTCACCATACCTCATAAGATAAAGGAATATAGTTTCACTAATAACCTTATATAGAGGTATCACTCAATATATAAAGCTAGAACCCGCTTGCAAAAGGAAGTTTATTAGTTATGGGAGCTGAGGATTTCAAACACAAGAAGTGATGAAATGATGTTACCTAGTGCTAAGTAGTAACAAAGGTAGATATTGGTCTAGAAATAAAGCGAGGAAAGAGCTACAACATTAATGTGTTTTATGGGTAAGCAATTCCATAATATTATTCTTTTATTATAGATAGAGCCAATCAATGCAAACTACATTAAGAAAGATAAAAGCTAAAAGTTATATTTCAAGCTCATTAAGCATAATATATTCCTGGATAGTAGTCTAGTTTCAAGTTTCACAAGTTACTAAAATTGTCTTAAGTCAATATTGCTGCCAACTTAAGAAAGAGAAGTTAATTCATTACCCTTAATAGAAATATCACTTTTATTCATTTCCTTAAGTATTAATTTTAATAAAAATCTAGCAAAGTTTTAACAATAACATACCAATCCAAAAATTTTGATAAATTATATAACCAAATCATAATATGATTGTAAAAATAGTGATAAAACTCATCATGCTACATGATAAAATAGAGAAAATTTGCTAACCTATATTTAACATTTTCAAGTTTGAGTATATGATTTATTGTTTGGTTGGTTTTTTATGCTTAAGAGAATGAAATTAGAAAGCCTTATCACTCATAAGAAGCATGGTTCTTTTTCCAATAAGTCAAGTTGAATTCTATATATGGGACTTTAAGCTTCATTTATTTTCTTATTTTCTTAAAAATAAGGAAATGGTTAAATTAATGTAAGAGGCAACATCAAAGTCCTATGAAAATTATCATTGTATAAAAACACATTTGATGATGTCTGGATTTTAGAAAGCTAATAATGGTCACATTTCTAAGGGAAAATAGATGGTTGTATATATAAAGAAAATTAAGAAAAGGAAATCTAACGAAGGTTATGTATTGAATATACAAAGCAAATTGATGGTGGGTATTAGCTTTCATGGAAATTTGATAGAATTAATGTTTAATGTTACGAAAATGAATGTACAACATATTAGACATTAAAAAAAAGTGGAAATGAATTTAAGCTTACTTGATCATACTATAAAGGAAAAAGCAAGAAGCAAGAAGTTCATCCAATAAGGGATTTGCTCTTTAAATTTGAAAAAAAAAAATTTAGCAATTTAAAGAAAAGTAGAGTGGGCTTAGCCTCATTTATGGTTATGAATGGGTTTAATATGTATAAGATTGATTTATATAAATTACAAACCATCTTACAAGGTTTGTGATAATTATCATTATCTCATTTCTTATTACTTTAATGCATTTATAAGCTATGTTTTCATTCTTTTTACTTTCAAACATAACTATTTTCATATAGTAATTTATGCATTATTTATGTTCCTTGCTTTGCATTCATCTTATGGCATTTTTAGTACATTTCATACATTTAGCTATAGATTTTTACATATTAGAGTATAGTTTTTAGTTTTATGCATTTAACCCTTTGTAATCAACTTCCCCCTATTGTAATTTTTACATTTTAGCTTCATGGCTTATGCTTAATAGGTTTAGAAGGTTAATTCATGCATAATTTTCATTATGTTAGGTAGCATGAGTCATGTTAGACGTTATACGACTCTTGTTAATCACATTAAGATAAGGAAATAAGAACATATTGCTAACATAACTCATGTTAAAGGCCACATGACTAGTGTTAGCATCAATTGAGCTTGCATTCTTCATTTTTTGGATGACATGAGCCATGTCATGGCTAACGCGACTTGTGTTGGCCTTGAAAGGTCCCAATAATCATATACGAGCTCAACATGACTCATGTTAAGCATAACATGACTCATATTAAGTCTTTAAGCCACAATTGTTCATTGATTTTCACCCTTAATCCTAGCCATTTGATCAAATATTAAAGGGTCATGATGTTCGATATGAAAATAACCAATTTAGAGTGGTTTCTTTAGGGTTATAAGGGAGAAACTTAGAGTTTTCATGCATCATGTGTCATTACACACTATAATTTTAATTGTTTTCCTCTCTAGAGACACATAATTAGGTTAAGGGTTTTAATTCTTCTCTAATCTCTGTTGATCTTTCCTATTTTAGTTTCTCTTTACAATTTGAGTGGAAGTTGAAATTGCAAGGAGAAGTTTGAAGAAGAAGCTGAAAAGAAGAAGACTTAAAGAGTTTTGGAAGATAGAAAATTTTCCTTTTCATTCTCTAGCATAATTAAACATTTATGATTGTAATTCTAATTAGTGTTTTATTACTTTATAGTTTTTTTTATTTCACTATGCTTTAGTACTATTTAAGCATAGGGTTGAAGTTTATGTCATGAACAAAACATTGTTTTCCATTTTAGCAATCTAATTCTTATTCTTAATGTTCTTGTGTTGAGATTATTGTTTATGTTATCTAACTTGTTAAAAAGGGCCCTTTAACTAATTTAAATAGTAAATGATTGATTAATTACTTTGAAAGAAGAGTTAATTAAACTGAATGAACATAAGAATACCATTAGGTTAACTGCCTAAACATAGGAGCTAAATTTGATTGAAGGCTTAAGTGTAGTAGTGAGCTAAATCGCTAAAAGTAACATAACAATCATGAAAGTAGATGTTAACTTATTTTTAATAGGTAATTAATTCTTTGAAAGAAGAACTTTTACAATATAAACATTGCCTTGACAAATTCTGAACATAATTGATAATGGATTAAATGTTTCTATGACAGCATGAATTCAACCATATATGATTGTATGTTATATATATTAAACTTAAATAATTTACATGTTTGTTACTTCTAATAGATGCCAATGATTAATTGACATATTGTCTACCTAAATAATCAAAGAAATTAATAACTAGTACTTAGTCATATTTGGTCCCAAAGAACAATATCTTGATATTATTTTTTTGATTTGTATTCTTGCATTATGTGAGTTCACACTAAGAAATTATAAATGTAAAATTTGTTGAATTCATATAAATTTAAATAGCATCAACTCATATGCCAACAATATGTTTCCACTAAATTAAAATTGTTTTTAATTAAATAAGCTAATTAAATAAATAAATTTTTATTTATTTATTTATTATTTTAATTAAATAAATAATATCATCATTAATTAATTTAATAGAGTTGAGTTTATTTTTAACTAACCTAAACGTAATGAGGCTAAATAAATTTAGTCAGCTCAGGTTTACAAAAAGAAGAATTTTAGAAGGTCCATTAAAAAAACTGACAGAAAAATAATTAGTTACCAAAATCACTCGGATCAAAATTTTGTTACTCAACTTAATTTTCTAAATATTAATTATCTAATATATTAGTAATGTGTATGATTCACAAGCGGAGAATTAGTTTACAACACATACCAACATGTTTTAAAATCCGACTTTGTTCCATGGTGATAATTAACAATAAGATTAACTAAATTTCCTAATTTCGGAAGGATTTTCTTTGACGTCTCAAAGAAATACATTTATATTTTTAGACGCTAACTAATTGAGAGTAATATTCATTTATAAAATTAAAATTTTAAAATTACAAAAACAAGTCCATTTGTTAATTTTCTTTTATCAACGTGTAAAGTTAAAGTAGTGCACTATTTTTTTTAAGACAAATATATTTTTTATTTTTCACTCTTAAGTGCTGATTTCCAAAATTTAGGATGAAATTAATAACTTTCACTCTAACTGTATTCTTGTTCACTAAATTTTACTAAAGCCACTCTTTCTTGTTAGTTTTATTACAAATATTTAAGTAAATTATAATAATTTTTTCTAAAAATAAAGGTTAATTAATTAGTGTTTTTAACTCTAAGACAATGTGATTTCAATTTATACACAAACATATCAATCAGTTGTAGTTGTTGCATTAAGAGAGATCAAAATCATGGCACGAGAATCATGATGGAAACACCAAGGCGGACCATGATTTTCAAATGCTCCCCAGGCTTCCAATGACAACGATACCCCGAAACCAAATCAACAAGCACGAACCCACGAGCAAAACAAGTTCCCTTTCAATTTTAAAAACTAAAAACCATTTGTGGCCATCGAATCTCCTTCTCTGCTCATTCAATCATGTAGATGTGGTGACTACTTTGCCACAAACCATTTGTGGCAGAAACTGGGTTCACTGTTTAGCATTTTAAACCCAGTTTGTTTTAGTGATATTTTTAGGAGTCCGGAGAAAAGAAAGAAGAAGTCCTCGACTCGGAACTAATAAAGGAAAAATTTAAGATCTTAGAATATAATATCTTTAAAATTTTTTATTTGATTATATTGAAAATTTTAATGAATTGGAATTTTCTTATTAGACTATATCATTTTAAGATAAGTAAATTATTTATAATGAAGAGGATAAATTTTAGGAGAATGATTCAAAGTTATTATATAGTGAAGCTTGCACTAAAAACTATTCGATTTATGAAATAACTAATCAATATAAATTCATGAGATAATATGTAAAATGGTCTGCAACAATTATTTATGTTTTATGTATATATTTTATTTAAAAATATTTTATACATATAATTAATTTTATATTTGATATTTATTAAGTTTTGTGATATTTTATTAAATATGTCAAATCTACGATACATGAAAATAAACCTGATTTAATTGAATATAACATATAATAATAAATAAGTTATAAATAAATATACTAAAGTGCTTCTAAATCAACTCGACCACATAGGAGGGACCACCATGGTTGTCAGAGGCCAAATTTCCTGGGACTGAGTTGATTCGGATGTCGCTCTCCCTATGTATTTGTGTTGCTTCAATCGCATCACTTTCCTACTCTCTTCCATGCTTTGTCGCACTGATCTTCTTTCAATTCACAACTTATTTTATAAACATTACTTAACTCCGATTTTGATCCATCTTCAAAAATACCAAGTTTTTGAAAATTAACAATTAAATTTTTTAAACCCTTTTTGTTTAATTATCATAAAATTATTTAATCTAAAAATTTTAATTTGTTAGATGAAGTATATAAATAATTATATCTAATACATTTCAACATATAAATATCTGTTTGAATTTAAAGTGTAAATATGCATATATTTATATTTACTTTATACTAAATTTTATTTATTAATAAATTAAAATTTTTACTTTAATACTATATTATAAAACCATTCTATCCAAAAACTTAAACTATTAAATAAAATATATAAATAATCATATATCTAATATTAACCTATATTTTTTGAAAGGATGTTCATTGTACTTATAATTATTCTTTTCTATTTCCATATTCCCATTAAGTTTTATATAATATTATTAGATGGAGAAGCCTCAAGTATAATTCTTAATTTACGATAGCATTACTCCAAAAACCATCATGCGACAGGTTCAAGGAAGTCGGCAGCAGGAGTCAACTTCAGTAAGAGCGTCAGGCTGAAAATGAAGAAGCACTTCATGAAAGTCACAAATCGATCGGTGGAAACTTTGATAAAATTTGTTATAATTGTTGAAAACAAGTCTAGCATATTTTATTGCCATGTTTCATGCATGGAGTTGAAATTTTCCTTTTGGGTACAACGGGAAACAATTATGCTTTTTTTTTTTTTTATTCAAACTCATTCGTTCACATAGGTAAGTATAAAAATACTATTTTTTATGACTTTTCTAAATATTTTTTTAATTTTAATAATAAAATTATATTATTATACATTTTATTTAACATTTTATTATATAAATAATTTTAATTCTAATAAAATTTATTATTATATACATCATTTTTATAATAAAATTTTTTATCGTCTTAAAATTATTTTATTAACATATCATTTAAAATTATATCCTAACAAAATTTTATTATTATATATATGTTGGCATATAATTAGATATATTTTCACATGCGTAATATTTCAACAAGTTTTAAATTTATAATACTTAAATTACAATTATGTCACCGCAAGAATACGGGTCACAACTGTAGTATAAGGGTATCATTCACTGAGACCAATGATAATACTAAACATTAATTTCATTAATTATTTAGGCAATTCAATATCCAAATATAAGATAAAGTTTATTTAATTATCTCAATTATTAACCAATTAGTATAGTATACATAATGTACAATTAATCATAGGGATTGACGATAATGAACAAAACATAAACCTTCCATTATTAATTGAATTACCAACTTAAAAACAGTGTTTTAATATAAAGATCTTTCTTTCAAAAGAATATTTACGTACTAAAGCTAAGCTAATACCTTACTTTAGTAACTGTTAAGATTAACTTTAGCGATTAAGTTCATTTACTATACTTTATGCCTCCAAATTAATTAACTTCTATGTCTAGGTAGTTATCATTCGGTATTCTCAAGTTCGTTCGATTAGGTTAAACCTTCTTTCAAAGTAATTAACAAAACTAGTTCAACATTTTTATGTTAAAAGGACCCATTCTAACAATCAAACATCATAAGCATGAATCATAACTCAAGAACATAAAGAGGTGAATAAATTGCTAATAAAAAGGAATTAAATTTGTTCAAACATCCTCCAATCCTTACAACTATATTAAGTCATAACTAAGAATTGAAATAAGTAAACTAACATAAATAATAAAAGAAACTACAACCATAAGCGATCATTCAAGCTAAATTAGAATAAGATAAATATAACATAAACTTGGATCAACTCTGCTGCTACTGCCCCCAATCTTTTACTTCTCTTTCCCGATGATTGTCTTTTCAATGTCTTGATGAAGATTTGTTCAAAGGAAATCAAAATCAAAGAAAAGATTAGCAAAAATAACTCAGGTAGTCTAGGTTTTTCTCAATCTTCCTTAAACCCTAATTCTATCCTAACTTAATTTCTAATGCTTTATGAGTGAATCAATGATCGAATTCCCCCACGTTCTAAATAAATAAAAGACTCCCACCACTATCTAAAGTCTAAATGCATCCTAACTGTACATTATTATGATCCTAAAGCTAGAAAAAAAAGGGAAAATATGACCTAAATGCACCACATGAGTCGTGTAAATGTTACACGAGTCGTGTGGCTTTTGAAATAACCAAAACAAGTAAGACTTAAAAGAAGGTGAATGGTACACGAGTCATGGATGGCATCCATAACTCGTGGATGGCCTAAATGAAAAATAGAAAAATTAAGAAAGGCGAGGGGTACATGACTCGTGGATGCTATCTACGAGTCATGGATGACTCAACAAGTGGAGGGAAAACATGTTCTAAGAAGCTGAGTCTTACACGACTCGTGTATGGCATACACGAGTCATGGATGAGTTGCTAAAATCATATTAATTCTTATTTTCTAATGCTTAAATGAGGAGAATTAAACTTCTAAAATCTAGAATTATGTTTAAATGACAAAATGATACCTAAGAGATTTAACATGTGCAATCAAGTCTATCTAAATGAAACTAATCTCTAGACTATATGAAAATATTTATGAAAATAGTGTAGAATATGAAGAAAATGAACGATTAAAAACTAAATATGCAAATTATGAATGAGATGCAAGGCATGACAACAATATATGCAATTCATCATATAAAATACTATTAAATCCATTAAGAATGTATAAAAGTATGATTAAAAGAGGTTACTTAAGCATGAAGAAAGACATTGATAATGCATATTTTCAATATATCAACTTTTTATATTAAAATTTTTATCATTTTAAAATTATATTATTATACATATGAATTAAAATTTTACTATAAATTTTTATTATTATTTAAATTGAAAATTTATAATAACTTACATAAAAATTGATATTTTAATTTATTTTTTATAATAATTTTACATGAATTAATATTTTTTACTCTATCTTAACTTTATTTTAATTAAGATTATTTGCATTACATTTTATTTTACATTATACCTATGATATTTTATACTTATAATATCATTAATTAATTAATTATATTTTAACATAAAATTAAAAATAATTAAACAAATATAATCATCTATAATATAAAATAAAATAAAATAAAATGGAGTATATGTATAATATAGAAACTATATTTAATTTAAATACATAATTATCTTCCATTTATAAATTTAATAAAAAAATAAAATATATAAAAAATATATTTGACATATTTAATAATATTAATTTATATTAATTTACTTATAATAAAATTTAATATTTTATTTAAAATCAAATTTAGATTATATATAATTAGGACATTTACATAAATATTAATATTTATATTAAAATGTTAAATAAACTTTTTTAGTAGAAATTGATATTTATATCTAAATAAAATTCTTAGATAAAAATCAATATTTATATAGAAATAGAATTCTTGGATAAAAATCAATATTTATATAGAAATAGAATTCTTGTTTATTATTTTATATTTATTTTTGATAAAAATGAGTATTTTTATTTAAGTATAATATTTTAGATAAAAAATTTAAATATTTTAAATAAAAATTAATTTTTATATGAAAATAACAATTAATTTTTATATAAAAATAAAAAAATTTTAAGAAAAAATAGTTTCAAATTTTTAATTATCATAATATAGTATGATATCAAGTTTTAATTATAGATATTTATTGATCATAGACTGCAACAACATAGAATAAAAAATTAGTTAGTTTAAGAATTACAATGTTTAAAAAATTTATTTTCATCACTAAGATATACATTAAATAATTAGCTAAGTTTGTACTTGACAATAATATTCTAAGCAATATAAAATATTTTAATTTAATTAAATTATCATTTTTTGATTTTATATTTTTTGATGATATATTAAATGTATTAGAGTTTAAGAATCAAAGAAGTATTTTTTTTCTCTAGTTTTTAAAGATTGAAAATTAGTGGTTGTATTTGACAATAATATTTTAAGCAATATATAATATTTTCATTTAATCAAAATATCACTCTTTCATCTTATATTGTTCCATAATATTTTAAATCAATTAAAATTTAAGGATTATAAAAGTATTTTATAAAAAATAAAGTTAATCTCCCTAATTTTCAGGGTTTAATATTAGCATTTTTATATTTATTTTACAAATTTTAAATTAAATAATTAATTTAAATATTTTTTATGAAATACTTTAACTTCAAATTTATAAATAAATTATACTAAAGTATCTAGTTGCTTGTAATTAAATACTACTAAAATGAAACTCAAGTCTAATCCATGGTATCTAGATGTATAGTATTTATTAGACCCTAGGTTTTGATTGTTGAGTCACGTATGAGTCAATTTAAGTTATTTACAAATTTCTAAATGTTTTCTTATATGGTACGGTCGTACCAAGTTTGGTACGGGCGTACCAAATATCGTTTGAGTGTTGTACGGCCATACGGCTGACCGTACCTTGTGGGTATTGTTCCATTGAGTTTGGTACGGGTGTACCATTGGTTAGTACGACCGTATGCCAACTCACAGGAATTTGGTTTGTCAGGAAACCTGCTTCGGTAAGGGCGTATCAATAGGTAGTACGACCGTACACGAACTCGCAGAAAAATTGTTTGTCAGGAAAATTGGGTTGGTACGGGCATACCAAGTGATGGTACGTCGTACCACAGTTCCCTCCCATTTTCTAACGAATAGTTTTGAATCCGTACGGGCGTACAAATACAGTACGATCGTACGCGACTTAGAAATTAGGTTTTAAAGTCTGAAAAATGGCTAGTTTTATATCTACAACTTTCATACTTTCTTTACTAACAAAAATATACTTGCAGAGCATTCATTTTTGAGCTATTCTCATCTGTCATAAGTAAGTTTAAGCTTGTTTTGTTCAATAGCTTTATTATTTGTAATCCTAATCTTTGTGGGATTGGTATGAGATTAATCCATTGGGGATTATTTTGTATTCGAGTTGATTGTGAGATTGGAATTATAAAGGTTAGAGTGTAAGCTTTGAAAACACTGGGATTGGATTCATTTGGGAATCCTTTGTGTAAAGCGATTGATTTTAGTGGAACCCTAAGTTGAGACTTAGGAGAAAGTGGACGTAGGTAAGAGTTAGCCGAACCACTATAAATCGCACGTGTTACCAGCGGTTCTAGGAATTTCATTTGGTATCAGAGCATTTGGTGCTCATTGTTAGAAGAAGTAAAATTCTTGAGCAAAAGATCCTATGGCAACCGAGAGTCAATCTTATACAAGACCCCCTTACTTCGATGGAACCGATTATCCATATTGGAAGCATCGAATGGAAGTGTTTTTGGACAGCAATGGATGTGAATTGTTTGATATGCTGAGGAAAGAATACTCTCTACCTACAATCACTATTGATGGAGCTATTTCTCTTAAGGATAGAGATGATTGGACACTGGAAGAAAAGAATGCAAACTGCAACAACAAGAAGGTGATGAACATGCTCTACTGTGCGATAAGTTGTGTAGAATTTGATCGGGTATCTCATTGTGTCACAACTAGGCAAATGTGGATTGCCTTAGAAATACATCACGAAGGAACCAATCAAGTTCGCAACAAGAAGGTGATGAACATGCTCTACTGTGCGATAAGTTGTGAAGAATTTGATTGGGTATCTCATTGTGTCACAGCTAGACAAGTGTGGATTGCCTTAGAAACACATCACGAAGGAGCTAACCAAGTTCGCAACAAGAAGATTCATTGCTTACATATGAATATGAATTATTCAAGATGAAAGCAAACGAGTTAGTTTCTGAGATGTACAACCGACTTATGGTGATCGTAAATGGTTTAATGAAGCTCGGCAAGATGTACCAAAGAGAAGACATCAACAACAAAATCTTACGAGTTTTACCGAAGAAAGATTGGGAGTTGAGGAAGACAAGAGATGAGGGATTGCATTCAAAGTTACTAAAGAGGAAGATTCCTCTTCAACTAGCGAAGGAGACTTCGAAGATGAAGTTCAACTAGGGAAGAAGACTTCAAAGATGAAGTAGCTCTTCTATCCAAGCATGTAAAGAACTTCATTAAGAAGAAGAAGAATGAAAGGGATGACAAGAAGTCATTTGAGCCAAAAAGAGATTTCAATCGAAGGGACTCCAATCGTAGAGACAATACAAGGAGGAATCAAATCATGTGTTTTGAATGCAACAAACCCGGACACATAAGGAATGAGTGTCCTCTCCTCAACAAACCATCCAAGCCTTTCAAGAAGAAGGCATTGAAAGCTACATGGGATGATGACACCGAGTCAAGTGAGGCGATGTCCAATGATGAGGGAGCCATCAATCTATGTTTCATGGCGTTTTTAAATGAGGATGATAAAGATGAGGTAAATACATTATCTCAATCTTATTATAGCAATGATGAGCTTAACGATGATGATGATTGTAGTGTTTTAGAGGCATTGGTAGAAAAGAAAACTCAATCTTATTATACTCATTTCAAATTCACTCTGCATACACTCAGAAAACTCCTTGCACAACTTCTCATTAGTAGCATCGAAAATTATGTCATCAACATAAATTTGAACAAGTAAAATGTCAAGTTTGTAATGCTTAATGAAAAGTGTTGTATCTGCTTTTCCTTTATTAAAACCATGGTCAATAAGAAAGGTACTTAACCTATCATACCAAGCTCCAGGGGCTTGTTTAAGGCCATATAAAGCTTTGGTAAGTTTTAAAACATGATTTGAAAATTCAAAATCCTCAAAACCAGGAGGTTGTGCAACATACATTTCCTCATTTATAAAACCATTTAGAAATGCACTTTTGACATCCATTTGAAAGAGTTTGAAATTCATATAAGATGCATATGCCAACAACATCCTAATAGCTTCTAATCTAGCTACAGAGATAAAAGTCTCATCAAAATCAATACCCTCTTCTTGATAATATCCTTATGCAACAAGTCTAGCCTTATTTCTAGTAATCACTTCATCCTCATCCAACTTATTCCTAAATACCCATCTAATACCTATAATATATACATCTTTAGGCTTAGGCACTAAGGTTCATACTTTATTCCTATCAAATTGATTTAACTAATCTTGCATTGCTACGACCCAACTCTCATCATTTAAGACATCTTTAATGTTCTTAGGTTCAATGTGAGAAATGAATGCAATATTATTATGAACATCTTTAAATTTAGAACGAGTTGTTACCATTTTGATGTTTCATCTAGAATTTGATCCTTGGAGTGTCTTTTGGGAAATTGTCACTCCTTTGGAAGATCATGATTAATCTTGGTTGCTACTAGGTGTGGAGGAAGATCATTCACTTCTTCCTTCTCAACATCTTTGGAAACAACTTCTTGTTGATGCTCTTTTTCAACTCTTTGTTCCATTAGAATACCTACATCATCATCATCATTGTCTTTTCTTAGACCAAGTGAGTTAGTTTCATCAAATACGACATGTATAGATTCCTCAACAATCAAAGAACGTTTATTAAATACCCTATATGACTTACTAGAGGTAGCATATCCTAAGAATATTCCTTCATCCGTTTTGGAATCAAATTTCCCAATGTTATCCTTGGTGTTTAAAATGTAACATTTGCATCCAAATACTATAAGATATGAAATTCTTGATTTTCTACCATTTCATAGCTCATAAGGAGTTTTATTTAAAATAGGTCTCAAATGGACTCTATTGGTGACATAACAAGCGGTATTGACCGCTTTGGCCCAAAAGTATGAAGGCAATTAGTACTCATTAAGCATAGTACGTGTCATGTCACAAAAAGTTCGATTTTTCCTTTCAATTACCGCATTTTGTTGAGGAGTTCTAGGAGATGAAAAATTATGATGAATGTCAAGTGATTCACAACAGGTTTTAAAACTTTTATTTTGAAATTCTTTTTCATGATCACTTCTAATGGAGGAAATGTAATAACCTTTTTCATTTTGCATCATTTTAGTGACATTTTGAAAAGCTTTAAAAGCATCATCTTTATGAGCTAAGAATGAAATCCAAGTAAACCTAGAGTAATCATCAACAATCACAAATGCATAATGCATACCACCTAAACTAGCTACCCTAGTTAGTCCAAATAAATCCATATGCAAAAGTTGAAGTTGGATGATTTTTATCACACGAATTAGGGTACTTTTTTTGTTTCTTGAATGAAATGATGGGTATATTATCTATTAATAGAAGTGATGAGTTGACGAAAAAGTAATGGATAGGCTGAGCTACATACTGCATTAAGCTGGGGTTGCACAAGGCTTCATTTTCTTCTCCAGCCCCTTTCCCCTAAGCCATGTCTAAATGTGTCATCTCCATTCCAAAATCCGTTAAAAGCCAAGTCTAATCGTGTTGATCAATTTCAATCAACTCCTCATAGGTAGAAGGATGACTACCCCACCCATCAAAAGTATCAAAATAATTAGTTTCTATTTGATATTATGTTTGAAAAAAAATCAATTTCAATCATTTTTATTTAATATTGTGTTTGATATCGTGTTTGAAAAAGATCAATTTCAATCATTTTTTATTTAATATTTGATCATTTGAATTTTTTTATTTTTTTATTAAGATCATTGTCTAAATAAAAATAATAAATAAATAAATAATAGGTATTTTAAATCTAAAAATTCAAAAAATTAAAAAATTGGCAAAAATAATTTTTTAAAAAATACCTTTTAATCTTAACCAACAATGTAAAATGTATTTTGATTAGTAGAGATTGGCATAAACACAGTAGAAGGAAAATGAAATAGGCTTGGAAATAGTACTTATGATTCAAAATAATAATCATGTCTTCTCATTCATTAATAGCCAAACATAATTCAAAATGAAATCACTCTCATGAACTATCATTCTCACTATAACAATTTTAATTACTAAAAAACCTATATGATTATTTTCATCTAAAGAAACGATCATTGATGAAGTATCATTAAATTCAAACTTCAAAAAATGATAAACTTACTTTTTGGCCAATTTTGAATAGATGTACCAAATACAATAAAATAACATGGGAATCTATTATTGAAATCAACTTTGAAACAAGTAAATGAACCTAAAATTAAATGATGTAAATACGATCAAAACATATATACCAAATTATGGTATCTAAATATATAAAGATAACATATTAGGATTCTTCTTCTCTTCAATCTTTCAACAAAACAGTAGTAGTGAACAATAAGATAATCCTACAAGACCTCTAATATTATCATAAATATGTTGTTTAGCCTTTTAAGTCTTATAATAACTAATGAATACAATATGTTATGTTTAGCATGCACAAGTGCAACAATTTTCTTGATGCTTTTTTAG
Source organism: Dalechampia spathulata (assembly GCA_948192965.1). Lineage (NCBI taxonomy): Eukaryota > Viridiplantae > Streptophyta > Magnoliopsida > Malpighiales > Euphorbiaceae > Dalechampia > Dalechampia spathulata. Next base: position 19,503 of record CANYBF010312042.1, read on the forward strand.
AGAAGTTTTTTATATATTTTTCTATGTATTTATATAATAATTATATATATATATATATATATATATATATATATATATATATATATATATATATGTATGTGTGTATATATATATACATACACACACACACATGTAAGAATATCCTAATTAAGAAGAAAGCTATAAAAGAAAAAATCTATGGAATAGGAAATAATTAAGATTGTATCTTAATTAATCTTATGAAGCTTCTTAATAAGTTAACACTCCCTCTCAAGTTGGTGCATAGATGTCACACATGCTCAACTTGCAAACTAAAGTGTGATAAATCTTATCTCCAAGCCCTTTAATAAACACATGATCTACTTATTCATTGGATGTAACATGGGATAGGCTCAAAATATCACCTGTTAACTTCTCTTTAATGAAGTGTTGATCTATCTCAATATGTTTTATCTGATCATGTTGTATTGGATTATAAGCTATGTTGATGGTAGTCTTATTATCACAATACAAGTATAATTTATCAATTTTTATCAGCTTCAATTCTTCCATTAATTTTTGTAACTATAGAAGCTCACACACCCCTTAAGCCATAGCTTTGTATTCCATCTCAACATTTGATCTAGCAATAACACTTTGCTTTTTACTTCTTCAAGTAATTAAATTTCCTTCTACTAACGTGAAATAACCAATTGTAGATCTTCTATCATTTGGAGATCCAACCCAATCCACATCCATAAAAGCTTCTATTTGAAGATGACCATGTTTGCCGTAGAGAATGCCTTTTCTTAGAGTAGATTTTAGATATCAAAGGATATGAAGACAGCTTGCATGTATGACTATCAAAGTCATGCATAAATTGACTTATTAAGCTCATTGCATATGATGTATTTGATCTAGTATGAGAAAGATAAATAAGTCTTCCAATTAATCTCTATTATCTTTCTTCCTCCACTGATTCTCCAATTCCTACTTAGAGTTTATGATTGCTTTCTATAGGTGACTCTGCTAGTTTGCAACCCAACATACCAATTTCCTTTAAAAGATTAAGTATATATTTCCTTTGGCAAATAAATATTCCTTTTTTAGACCTAGCAACCTCAATTCCAAGGAAGTATTATAACTCCCATAGGTCTTTGATTTCAAATTATTAGGCCAAAAGTTTCTTTAGTCATTTCTTGTCATCATTATATCATCAACATAAACAAAAAGTAGAGCAAGCTTACCATTATTATGTTTTATAACAAAAAGTATGATCTGCATTGCTTTGTTGATAACCAAAGGAGATTATAGCTTTATCAAATTTTTCAAACCATGCTCTTGGTGATTACTTTAGCCTATATAAAGCCTTTTTTTAGCCTATACACCTTTCCTTATGTTTTATCATTATCAAATCCCAAAAGGATTTCCATATACACCTCATTTTCTTGGTCTTCATGTAAGAATACATTCTTTACATTGAACTATCATAATTCCCAGCTAAGGTTGGTTGCATATATTAATAAAATTATGATAATATTCATTTTTACAAGAGGAGCAAATGTTTCTTGGTAGTTCACTTCATATGTTTAAGTTAACTCTATGGTTACCAATCTTGCTTTCAATCTTTCAATAAACCTATCAATTTTATATTTTACTACAAATACCCATTTGCAACTGACTAATTTCTTGTTTGTTAGAAAAGATACAAGTTCCTAATTTTGATTTTTTTGCTAAAGCATCCATCTCTCCAATCATAGCTTTTTTTTACTTAGTATCTTTAATTGCTTCATTCCAATCCTATGGAATAAATACAAAGGAGAGGGATGAAATAAAGGCTCTATAAGAAGGTGATAAAAAAGTATAAGAGATAAATTTAGTAATAAGATGTTTGGTACAAGACCTAGCTCCCTTTCAAAGAGCAATAGGAATGCCTAAATTATTATTAAGAATCAAAGATTCACTAAAAGAAAGATTTTGAGGAGAGGGAATGTTTAAAAATAACTCACTAAAAGAATCTTGACAAGAAGTAGGTTGCATAATGGTTTGTTCAATTATACTTCTCCTTATGTATCTTTTTAAATTAAGGTAATCTAACCATCCTAAAGTTCTATCTTCATCTTGACTTTTTTCTACGACCTTACCTTGAACATAATTTTTCCTTACTTCCTCCTCTTGAACAAAATTCTTAATAAAATAATCATAAACAACAGGAATAATCACTCCTTCCTTATCATTCTCCCCTTAAAGAGGTGATTTATCAAAGCAAGGTTTAACTTTTTTAAAAGTAACATCCATACTAATAAAAAAACTTCCAAGTAGGAGGATGATAACATTTATAACCCTTTTGTGTTGGAGAATACCCAATACATAACGTAGAGCTTTGGGGTTTAATTTTCCATTATTTCTAACATGAATAAAATAAGCACATCCATAAACTTTGGGTGGAAGAAGATAGATATTGTGGCCTTGAAGAGTTTCAAGAGCGGTTTTAAAATTAAGGGTTTTAAGAGGCATTTGGTTAATAAGGTAGGTAGCAGTTAATATGGCATGATATCAATAAGGTTTAATAAGATGTATGGTAAACATGAGTGATCTAGCAACCTCTAATGAATGTCTATTTTTTCTTTCTACAATACCATTCTAAGCACTAGTATAAGGATAACTAGTTTGATAAATTATTATGTTATATGCCAAATACATACTAAAATGACCAGTCATGTAATTAATACCATTATCAGTTTGTAAAATTTTTATTTTAACATCAAATTAGGTGTAAATCATTTTACAAAATGACTAAAAATGTTGGAAACCTTTTTCTTTGATTTAAGTAAATATACCCAAGTCATACATGTACAACAGTCGATGAAGGCAACAAACTATCGATTTCCTATTAAAGAAACAGTTTAAGTGGGACCCTAAATATTTGAATGAATAATAGTAAAAGGAATAATGCTTATATTTTTGGTTAAAGGATAAGATTGTCAAGTGTGTTTAGCATACTCACAAGCATTATATGATAAAGAATCAAATTAAGTTTTTTTAAAATAAATTAGGATATAATTTTTCTAGAGCAAAGAAAAAGGGATGTCTTAATTGTCTATGCCATTGTATTATATCATAGTTAATATCTTTATTTTCTCTAAAGCTTGACCTAGATCCTAAATTCCTTATAACATATATAAGTCATTATGCACTCTACCATTATTAATCATCTTCCTGGTTTAAAGATCCTCAAAGACATAATGATTAGAATAAAACTCAATTTTATAATTCAAGGATTTTGTAAGAGTACTAACTATTAGAAAATTAATAAGAAAATTAGGGATGTGTAGAACATATGATAATGAAAGATTAGGATAAAAATAACAGAACATGAACTTAAGATAAGTGTTAAAGAACCTTAAGTTAATTTGTCATTATTTGGATTTGGGAAGGAGTGTAGTCAATGAAGTTTTTAGAGGAGCTTATCACATGGTTATTTGCACCATAATCAATAATCCAAAATGAAGAATGAGCAAGTAAGACATTACTTATTTGTACAAGATTAGATGATGAACTAAAGGATGAACCAAGTTAAGAGAGAAAATGTTTGAGATGTTGAATTGTAGTTATGGAGAAACTTTCAACAATAGATGTTTCTTTAGGTGTTTCAACAATCTTCATTAGGTTTTCTCTAGGTCTAGTTAAGTTAACCATGTTTTCTGTCACATCCTTGATTAAGTTGACCATGTAACTTCTAAAAAGTTTCTTTGGTGTGATGTGGTTTGCTATAATGGAGGGAATTTTTATTAGAATTGATAACTTTAGTAGTTTCACGAGAGTGAGCAAGTAAACTAGCTTTTTTAATTGGTGTAATATAGAGCATAAAACTTCATTGACTTTCCTCTTATTGAACATATGAGTAAGTTTGATGTAAAGAAGGGAATGGATCCTCACTAAGTAGTTGTACATGAAATTTGATCATATTCCAAATTTAATCCAACAAGAAAAGCATATATATGTTCCTTATCAAGTAGTTTATGAAATTTTTTTGCATCTATAGAACATTTAGGTTGAAAGTTTTGATAATGATTTAGTTCTTTCCACCTAGGAATTAACTTAACAAAGTATTGGGCAATGCTTAATTCCCCTTGTTTGAAATTATGGATTTTATTGCAAAGCTCATAGATTTAGGCATCATTCCCTACTTGTGAGTAAGTGATAGAGGTAACATTCCAGATGTCAGCAACACTCTTGAATAAGAGATATCCACGAGCAATAAGGTTGCATAGAATTTAGGAGCCAAGACATAACAAGAGAGTTTCATGTATCCCATTTTTCACATACTTTGTTTGGTTTAGGTATTAAACTAGTAATATAACATTATAGTTTCCTTACTTGTATATTTAGCAAATAAGCTGTTGACCATGTAAGATAATTATTTCGATCTAGTTTCTCAAAACTAATTTGTAAGGAAGAAATATCCAAAAAGATTTCAATAGTCAGTGTTTCTGTGGTTATAATATCCTTAAAAGTTCCTACAAATCCTTGGTTTTCTTTTAAGTTTGCTATTCTTTAAAAATTGACCTGAATAGTGTTTATAAAAGAGGGAAAGAAAGAGCAAAAGGAACAAAGCAAGGTGTGAAAGGATCATAAGAGGCCAAAAAATGCATCAGTAGGTGATTGGTAATGAAAAAATTTGAAAGGTGAGTTCACGCATCAACATATGAGAAAGAGTCTCAAAGTTGAGGTGGCATGTGATGATATGTGCAGTGAACAATGACACAGATTCTTTGGGTGAGGTACAATCAGTGGCGGGGTTGGCTTTTGAGACTAGTGATGATATAAATTATGATCGTGATTAAGGAGATTTAAAAAACCCCAAGTAAACCTTATAACAGTTCTAAATTTAAAAACAGGAACAACTATAATACTATGATGATTTTTGAGAGAATTTTTCTATATTTTTTTGTGTATTTGATACAACAATTACATAGGTATATATACATGTAAGAGTACCTTAATTAGGAAGAAACCTATAAAAGAAAAAATATAAGGAATAGGAAATAATTAAGATCATATCCTAATTAATCTTACAAAGCTTCCTAATTAGTTAACAATTCTTATGTTTCAAATTGTCACCAATACTACATTAAAGTCATCTTTTAAAAACTCAACAATTATATAACTAGATATTTGAAAATTCTCATTTGAAGTCATATCTTATGAATAATAATGTTCATTTATATTTTTGCATTTATGCATCTCAATTAGAGTACTTTAAAGCACATACAAACAATAATGGAGCTAGAGATTTGAATGAGGAGATGCTAAAATTAAGAGTGGAAGAATTAGATGAGATTATAATAATTTAAATGGCATGGGTTATATTATTATAAACAAAATTGACTTTCATTAACTATAAAAATTTATAATCATCATTATTATTATTTTAAAATTATATTGTCTATATTGATGATACCTATTAGTGTAATATAAAAATTCATATAGATAATAAAATAAACAAACCAAAATATATCAAAGTTTATGAATGATAAAATTAAGTTAACTAAAGACAAAAGCTATTTAGTTTTTCTTTGCACTGTGAAAAAAATCACACCTATTTCTGTTTAAATTATTGGTGGAACCAAGGTTGGAGTCCACCTAACCTCCTATAGACTCTATTAGTATGCACAAACCATTTATATTTATCTTTAACATACCAATAATGAAAAAAGTCTAAACTAGAGCACTTCACATAAAGATTGAAAATTTTTAAGCAAACCACTTCCATTAATTAATTTCTTCAAAATAGATTTATTAGAAAATTCATAACATACTTTAGCATCAAAATCAAGAAGAATACTAGACAAATCTAGAATAAAAAATTAACATAATTACTTATATTTAACACTAAAAAAGAACCTAAAATAGAAGAATTAACATCATCAGAATTACATGAAAGAAGAAATCATTTTGCTTGCAAACATAATAATGAAAAAAATACTAAAGTTAAATAAACAATCAATATAATGAACAAAATACAAAAAAAAAAGAGTAACACACTAAAATCAAAATGAACAACCAACATAGTAAATGAAACGTAACATATATAACATTGAAAATAAAAAATATCAATCTAAAAAATCTAGTAAATAAATATCACAAACCAAAAAATTTAATAGATACAATAGCAACATAAATAATGAAAATATAGCAAATATGGTAAATAAGAAAAAAATAAACACATTTACCAAAATCAACTAAAATTAAAAAAACATAAAATAAGATTGATAATCAACTTGAAATAATAAAAAATAAAAAATAAAAATAAAAATAATAAAATCGTAAAATTGAAACTCATTAGATAGAAAAATAAAAAAATTAAATAAACAATAACAATATATTTAGGTGGAGAGTTTACGAAGTAAGAGAAAGATTATTAAAGTAATATAATAGAAGGTAAAGTAAAATATATAATTATGAGCTGTTTGAAAGAAATGTAGAGTAAATGAAAGTTCAATAATTTTATATTGTTTGGTTTGAAGGGTTATAAAGTAGAGTAAAATAAGATAATTACAAAATTATCCTTATAATATAGTTGAGATTTATATAGATAGAAATTCTTTTAAACATTATATATTTGAAAAATGAAAGCTATTTAATTTTTAAAAAGCAATGGACCATCAAATTTAAAATTACCTTTAACAATACCTAGAAAAATTTTGCTTTATGATAATTTATGAATTAGATACTTATTGTATTAGAAAGGAGTAATAGTAGATCCAAAATAAAATGATAAAGAGAAAACATATATATGAAGGCAATGACTTACTTTTTATGGGGTAAATGAAAAATTATACATAAGATTCTTGAAATTATTTTAATGGTAGTAGAGATAAGTGCCCCTTTGCCCCATATGGACCTACCTTTCAAGAAGAGAAATTAGTAATTATAAATTAATGATAAGCATAAAATAAATATATAATATTTTATCTAAATTTGAACCCTTCAAACACAATCCAATTTAAAGAGTCAAAAATTTGAAGGTTTTCCAAGGGTTCATTAACTCTTACAAACCTTTATAAACCATTATCCTTTTCTCAAACTCTTCTTCTAAACAATATATTTATTTTTATCTTATCTTACCCTACCAACTCTTGTTCTAAACAAAGCCAAAAGGAAAAAAGAAAATCAAACGAGATAATGCAAAAAAATAATAAAAGAAGAAAGAATCAATAAGAACAATGAGAGAAAAGGGAAGAAAGAAGTAACTCACATAAGAAAAGAAAAAAGGAAGCAAGCAAAGAGAAATAGTTCATTGAAAAAGAAGAGTATAAAAAATAAAGAAATGAAAACAAATCGAATTGATAAAATTAAGAAAATAAAAAAAGAAAAGAAAGAAAAGGAAAACATAAAATAATAGAACAAATAAGAAGAATTAATAATATAAGGATAACTAGTTTGAATACATGCACTTTGCATAATTTTTTATTAATAAAAATTTTTTTTCTTAATTTTGTAATCAAATTTTAATTATCTATTACTTTTAAATATTTTAAGATAAAAAATTAAATCAAATTAAATGATTATATATAATTAATAAAACAATTTTAAAAATCAAATAGAAAATGATATTTATCATTGTATTTTATATATTTTTAACTTGCTTAGAAAATGTTTATTCTATTATAGTAAATAATAAACATATATAGACTATAAATTCATTCATGCATTTTATCTTTACAGTAAATGTTAACTTTTTAGAAAGCTTTTGTAAATTAATTAGGATACAACCTTAAGATTTTCGTACACTTTATATTTTTCCTTTGTAGTTTTCTTCCTAATTAATGTTCTTTAAACATGTATATATACCTATACAATTGGTGTATTAAAGATATAGAGAAATACATAAAATTTCTCTTAAAAATTAACATGGTATTGAAGCAATTCCTGTTTTAAATTTAGAACTAGTTTAGGATTCACTTAGGGTTTTTTCAATTCTCCTCAGTCCCAGCTAAGATTAATGTCACTGTTGGTCTCAATCCCTAGTCCAACTGCCAATCTAGCCTCGCCTAAAGAATCACTACCATTCCACACTATATGTGTCTCTACACGCCGATTCAAGCCTTCGGACTCCTTTTTATATGCCAACATGTGAGCTCACCTTCCAACTTTTATTCATCTTTGATCATTTGCAAATGCATTTTTCAAACTTCTGTGATCCTTTTGCACCTTCTACCTTCTAAGTCTCTCATGTAACACTATTTTGGTTACTTTTTTAAAAAATGACAAACTCAAAAGTAAATAAAATAGGATCTTAATGCAGATGTTTTAGCTACAAAGATGCCAGGCACTAAGATCTTGTTAGATAATCCCTCTTTACAAATAAGTTCTAAGAAACTAGATGGTACAAATTATCTAGCATGGTTAATATCATGTCTACTAAATATACAAGCAAGGAAAATGCAAGGTTATTTTACTGGTTCAATACCTAAAGTAGTCCAAACATGTGATAAGTGGGATATAGAGAACTCTTTAGTTATATCATGGCTCCTCAATTCTATGCAACCACATATTGTTTACAGATATCTCTTATTCAAAAGTGTTGCTGATATCTGGAATGCTGCCTTAATCACCCTCCTCACAAGTACGGAATGATGCTTGAATTTATGAGCTCTGTAATAAAATTCATAAGTTCAAACAAAGGGAACTAAGCATTGCCCAATACTTTGTTGAGCTAACTACTATGTAGCAAGAACTAGATCATTATCAAAACTTCCAACCTGAATGCCTTATAGATGCAACCAAATTTTAAAAACTCCTTAAAAAGGAATGAGTATATGATTTTCTTGCTAGAATAAATATAGAATATGATCAAATTCGGGTACAATTGCTTAGTAAGGATCCATTCTCTTCTTTATATCAAATGTACTCATATGTTCAACAAGAGGAAAGTCGACAAAGTGTTATGCTCTATACTACATTAATTGGAAGATCCGGTCTACTTGCTCATTCCCATGAAGCTGTTAAGAATACCAATGTAAATAAGAATTATGTACATTATGATTACTGTGGTAAACCTCATCATACTAAAGAAACTTATTAGAAGTTACATGGATGACCTAATTAAGGACATGAAGGAAAGAAAATCACCTCAACTAAACTTAAAGTAAACTTAATAGAGATTATTGAAACACCTAAAGAAACATTTGCTATTGAAAGCTTCTCAATATCTAAAATTCAACATCTCAAATGCCTTCTCTCTTAACTTGGTTCTTCTCTTAGTTCTTCATTCAATCTTGTATAAATAGGTAATGCCTTACTTGCTCATTCTTTATCTTGGATTATCAATTTTGGTGCTAATACACATAAGATTGGCTCCTCTGAAAACTATATAAACTCCATTCCTACCTAAAATCTAAATAATGTCAAATTAACTGATAGTTTTTTAACCTCTATCTCAGGTTCAAGTTCTATTATTTTCTCTCCTCATCTTTCCCTATCTTCTATTCTTCATGTTCCTAATTGTTAGGAAACAAACCCAAATCCCACATGGAAAGTTTGGAAGAGCAAAGACCAAAATATAAGTGTTCCCCCAACTCCATTAGTATGAGGCCTTTTGGGAGGTGGCCCAAAACCAAAACCGTGAGGGCTTGGCCCAAAGCGGACAATATCATA
>CANYBF010312076.1:0-20419 GCA_948192965.1 Dalechampia spathulata
TATGTCATTCATCTCACATGCCATACATACAGTATGTCATACATCATTTCACATGCTATACATATAGTATGTCATCCATTTAACATGCCATGCATGCGGTATGTCATTCACTTCACATACTATACATATAGTATATCATCACTCTCACATGCCATACGTTTGGTACGCCATACACTATACCATGTCATGATGTAACATTTTACATGTCATGTCACATGACACAAGCACATTCTATTATACATGCCATGCATATGCCATGTCACGCATCACTTCATATATTACGCATTTAGTATGTCATACATATAACATGTCATGCATATGCCATGTATTACACTATCATCACACATATCATGCATATGATATGCCATATATCATTCACATGCCATACATAAGGTATGTCATATACTATACCATGGCATGCACATGCCATGACATCCATCATTTCATATATCATGCATATGATATGCCATTCATCCCACACATCATGCATACACCATGCATACGCTAAACGTTAAAACAATCCCTAAAACGTTAACGTATAATGTAAATACGCTATTTGCCATAATATGTGCTTACATATTAGGTTTCCATATCATGCATATGATATGTCATACATGCTCACATGTCATGCATATGCCCTGTTACTTTTATTGCTATATCACATGACATGCATATGCCATGCCATCTAAACACCCTATAGCTTTATACGTCATTTTACATGCAACCTTGCAATGCCAATTCACGTGACGTGCTGTGTGCTTACATTTACGCTTGCATGCTTGCCTTCTTAGGACAATTAATCCCAATTATAATGGTAAAATCGATTTTGGAAACTCATAGAATAGATCTCCACCACCCGAACCCAATCTCTAAAGGGTTTAACTAGCACTCATGCTATGGGTCAGTTGGACCAATCCGGAACCATCCGGTGGCGACTCCCTTGCGACTCTTTCGAGTCCGTATCATTCCCTAAGGGAACCCTTTAGGAAGATTATGCTTTCGCTCCAAGTGTGGTTCCCGGTCCGTGACTTTCGCAAGCCTCGCTCTGGGCCACGGCAGAAACTGGTGCTCACACTATGTTCATCAAAGATAAACATTAAGTATAAATCTCAATGGTGCTTAGAAGGATAATAATAATAATAATAATAATAATAATAATAATAATAATAATAATAATAATAAATGTTCATCAAATTAAGCATATAATATAATAAGTAATGCTAAACATTATTCACCATCAAGGATAATTAAAAAGTATACCATCTAGTATTGATTAATTATCATGATATGTATTCAACATAATAAATATTACCATCTTGTCATTTTTTGAACAGTTATTTTCAAAAGATATTCAGTTTAACATCATTTGATCATATCAACTTGTATATGAAACAATAATCAAACTTATACTACATTCATAATCATATATCATCGTATCAACTCTCTTTTCTCTTTTTTTTTGAATGATTGCATTTATGTAACATATATTAATTCCATATCTCTCTAGTTATGCATAATTCATCGTATGATGAGTTACCGATCCACCATTTAGCTCTCCTTTGAGTTACCAATCCACCATTCAAGGTCTTGTAGTTGTTAGAGACCAGATAACTCAATCTAACCTTTGCTTGGGAAGGACTAGATTACTCAACTTACTAATATATTTATGATGATTAAAGACCAGATAACGTAATCTAACCTTTACTTCATAAGTACCAAATTACTCAACTTACCAATATATTTATAATTCTTAAAGACTAAATAACTCAATCTAACATTTTAGCAGGTAAGAACTAGATATCTCACTTATTTGTATATGTAATCATGCATATAACCAACTACACTTACATATTTCCATATAATGTTATTTTTAATAGCATTATACATATACTTAGTATTAATACATTAATATGTTATACATATTGAGCAAATTTTTATTATATTTAATTTAATTCATTATCCTTATACATATATGTAATAGTATACACTTCTTTATGCTAGTTATGTGCATACTTTCAATTTGTAGTTGTATACCTTTCATTCTTAAGCATTCATGGTATGCATATAATCCACCTTAATGCTCCTTTAAAGTTCTTCAATTAAAGATTGTATGTACATTTGGATTTATATTAATATTATATGCTTTGGTTGGTTGAGTTTGTTATCCCCTATTAATGTTTAATGATGTTAGTGACTCCCATTCATTATGCCTTGATCATTTTTTATGATTTTGCTATTAAATCATTTAATTACTCAATTAATGCAATTTTAATTATGTTTAATCTTGTCACTTGACATTTTTAGCTTGATTGGACATTTATTTGTTTCTAAGTGATGTTTCATATGATCTTAGAAAGTTTAATTTTGCTATTGATCAATTTTCCTTAAAGTTGATCATTTTTGCTTGATTTTTCACGATCTGGATCATGTTAGTTCACTTTTCATGATTGTTGCCATTACATTCATTAGACTTTGGCTCTTGATTCATGCATTCACATAGCACTAAATTAGTTAATATAGTCCTAAATTTTATTTGCTATTAACAATTTTTCTTGTCTATTTTCCATTTTCACTCATGTATTTTTGGCTCGTGCTGCCTGAGGTTGACTTTTTTCTGAGTGGTTGAGACATTTCTTAATGTCTTAAATTTATGTATTGATGAAGATTATTTATAATAGAATAGCTTTATTCTCCTATTTTTGTATGATTTAGCCCTAAATCCCTCATATATCCCCTATTTTCTTTGATCACTTTCACCGTCATCTTTTATTTTTCATTCATACTATTATGCTCATTTTATCATTGCTATATGATGTTTGTTATACCATGTCATGTCATCTCACATGCCATGCCTATTCCATGTCATCTCACATATCATTCTTATGTTATGTCATCTCACATGCCATGCTTATGCCATGTCATCTCACATGCCATGCTTATGCCATATCATTTCACATCTCATATGCCATGCTCATGCCGTGTCATTTCACATATCATGCATATGTCATATCATACCTTTGTGATGTTATTTCATATGTCATGTATATATCATGTTTCATGCCATGATTGTTATATCATGATGCCATGTCATTTCATATGTCATGCACATGCCATGTCATTTCATATGTCATATTTCATGCTATGATTACTATATCATGATACGATGTCATTTCATATGTCATGCACATGCAATGTCATTTCATATGTCATGTATATGCCATGTCATCCATGTTTTATATCATGATTGTCATATCATGATGCCATGCTATATCTACTATGATTACTACTATGTTATGCCCCATTGTATGCTTATGAATGCTTGTCTACCTATGATAATTAACTCGACTAAAATGGTAAAAATAAACTTGAAACTCTGAGTGAATATATCTTCACCATCCAAACCCATCTCTGAAGGGTTTGACTTAGCACTCATGTTAATGGGTTGGTTGGACTAATTCCAGAACCATTTGATGGCAACTCCATTTTATGACTCTTTTGAGTTCATCTCATTCCTTGAGGTAACCCCTTAAGAAGATTGCATTTTTGCTCCAAGCAAGGCTCCGGTCCATGCAGCGCAAGCATCACTCTAGGCCATAATGAAGGCTCTACCCAGAGTAGGGTTTTTATTTCAATGATGCATGTAGTAATCTTTAATTCAAGAATCTCTAGTTAGAGTGGAATGCTTAAAAGTGAATAAGTTCACAAGGGTGTTTTGGGAATAAATATTATTGTACATGAAACATCAGTTTTAATGCATGATCTAATATGTTTGATCATGTATTAAGTTGACATTTATCCATACTCAAACCTAAATGAGATAATGGATGGTGAAAGGAGTTTATTATAGTGATATATGATATGGAAGGGTTGTAGTCAAACTAATAACCTCTTGATATTTATGTAGTTATGATGTATGACTAGACACCACTCATGACTTACATATAATGCTATTAAATAAGATTTAATAATATTATAAGATATGCTTTGAGCATGTGTCCTTAAATAGGAAGGTAGTTAGGATAGATATCTACCAGTGATGAAGTTTACATATAATAACATCTATCAATCTAGAATACAAATGGATCCATATAAAACATTATATGGAAGAAGGTGTACAACACCACTTAATTGAGATTAGGTCAGGGAAAGAAGACTGATAAGACCTTATTTAGTATAGGAAACTAAAGATAAAGTTAAATTGATTAGAGAATGACTAAAAGCTGCATCAGATAGATAAAAATCTTTCATTGATCTAAAACAAAGGGATATTGAATAAAATGTGGAAGATAAAGTATTTTTGAAAGTATCACTCTAGAAACGGATAATGAGATGCAATTAGAAGGACAAGTTGAGTCCTAGATTCATTAGACCATATGAACTACTTAAATGAATTGGGCCATTGGCTTATCAATTAACACTACCACCAAAATTAGATGGAATACATAATGTGTTTTATATTTCTATGCTACATAGGTGGAAGTAAGATCTATCATATGTAATTCTAATGTAAGTTATTAAAATTCAATATAATCTTACATATAATAAAGAACCCATAGCTATTCTAGTCAAAGAGATGAAACATCTAAGGAACAAATATATTCCTTTAGTAAAAGTGTTATGGAACCATCATATAAGTTAAGAAGCAACCTGGGAACAAGAAGTAGATATGAGACAACAGTATCCCCAATTATTAATAGACTTGTAAGATTTAAATTTTAGGATGAAATTTTCTTTAGAGGGAGAAAGTTTTCATGACCATTTATTTATTTATTTATAAATATTAAAATAAGTATAATTAATGGTTGTAATTAAATTATGTATATTCTATAGTAATTTAAATTATAAGTGCGTAATGATATAGGATAGAGTAGTGATAAATGTTATAACGAGTATAGATTTATGTTATTTTGTAGTTAATTAATTAACAGAATAAATATATGAATTACTCAAATTAATTTCATGAATTTATAACAAATATTAATTAATTATGTAAGTAATGAAAGAATAGAATCTAGTTAGAAATGAATTTGAATGTGTTTGTAAGGTATTTAATACTTTATATGAATATTATTTTATTTATAAAGACCATTCATAATTTTAATTATTATATGTGTGTATGCTATACAATTTGGTCATATGATTAATGTGGCATAAATGATCTTCCTACTTTGATTTTGGTATAAAATAATAGAATGAATTAAGTGGGGGGATGGTGCTAAAGGACAAAGTATACCATTTAACTAGTATGGTAGAGAGCTTAGGTGGTAAGAGGGAAGATATTCAAATGGATATATAATTTGCAACTTAAGAGAGATATCTTGCAAAAAACCTATTTTGGGTAATATAAAAATTAGCTATAGAATTAAGGAAACATAATCTTCTTGATAGGAGAATTTAGTTTATAAGTGAAAACAGTTGTTATTGAGAGTTATCATTTTCTTCTCCCCTGCTTTTAAAATTATTATACAAATGTGAGTTAATTTATTAGAGTACATGTGTGTATGGTTGTGTATAGAGCCAACTTGTATGTATGCGTGTGTTAAAAATACTGTTTGTACAAGGATCATGATATGGGTTATTTAAGTATTACCTTAGGGAGGAATAATCACTTGAGCACTTACCATGGTTATTGTGAATGGTGGTAGAATGATTGAATTATGCTCATGCTATATATGTTAAGAAATTGGTTATAAAATATGTGTATGTCTTATATGTATTGTCAACAAATTATTAATATATCAACCTTCAAGTATTCTCTTTTAAGTGAAAGTCATGTTTGTTTTCTTATAACCATGTACCTACAAATATATAATATCATATAGTTATGACTGATGATTTTATGCAATTAAAAGATGGAGTACTTATGCTATGTTATGCTATGAATGTTAAATTGAGAATCAAAATTATGAATTGGAATGATGATAACTTTGGCCTAAGAGATAATTATAATTTAACATATGAAATGCTTATTGGACCATAAGTTTGGCATTGTTGCAAGTCTTAGATAATGATAATATGTTATATGGCTATTATTTTAACCATAAATATGTAAGTGGCCTTGGAATTGATTAGTTGCATGAAGAACAATTGGACTGAATGATATGGTCATTAATGAGCTTTGATAATGAATATAATTGGTAATTGAATTAAGGAAAATTGTTATGTAATTAAAAGGATGTTGAATTGTTAATAGACCATTTGAATTAATGTCAAAATTAGCAGTAAATAATGATGCCAACTTTGGGGTAATGTTAAACTTAGTAGATGTAGCTGAAGGTGAAGTGTTAACTGAATGAACAACTTAATATTTTCCATTCATGACACTCAAACTGTAATGAAATTGTTATGTGTTTATATGTGTTATAAATTCATAACAAGTACCTTCACATATTGTATTAGACCAAATAAATATTAATTATGACTATTGTAATGGAGGAAATTATTTAATGAAATAGTCAATTCCTTGGAAATGAAAGAAGTGATTATGCTTCTTAGTGTGGATCTTATGTATAAAACCATTTCATGCATAAGTAATTAGCATAGTTGGACTATAGGTGCAGCTCTTCAATGAGTTTTAGTTATCAATGTGTTAATGCAATACTAAAACCACCCTTGACAAGTTTGAGATGTACAACCTAGTTTAAGGAAAATGTTAAAGAGATTAAGAAATTATTATTGACTTAAGTTGATTTTGTGAGTTAATAGTGGACCATGTACTTAGGCAAGGAATCCTTTCTAAATAAGGCACCATGAGTGAGTAATTGAGGAGGAACTTGCACGCTTATTAGATTAAAGTGTCCAAGAAATTAGAAAGTAAACTTAAATTTAACCACTTAGTTAGATGTATATGTTATGCTTAAACATAGGATAGTAACGCACATCATAGAAATTGGAAAGTAAAATTAATATATATGTATTACAATGAAAGTTTAAGCTTACTTCTAAGTCAACAAAATGAACTCATTCATATGCATTCAACTCATTAAATTAATTAAATGTATCAGATAATAAAATGTATAAATGGCATATAAAAATCATAACATGCCATATGAAAAGCATGCTTGGAGGAAAGAGTGGTACGAGAAGTTAAATCATACTTTAAGAATGAAACCTACTGCATATACATGCATGTATACAATATATCTATGATGATTCTTAAATATTTCATGAATTAAGATTTGATTAAAGTTATCACTTGATTTAAGGGTTGGAAATAAAATAGAATTATGAGTAAATATGAAACCACCACTTCATCTATTGAATTAACCAATTATGATTGAAAGTGGTATATAGAATATGAAATGTGAATAGTTAAAGTATTGATATAATTTATTTAATTAAAATGTTAAAGAATTCATGTATAACAAGTGAAGAAGATAGAATGATTATTACCCCTACTTCATGGATAAATAAAGGTGAGATAAAAATAGGTTTGTACCTAATAATAATTGAGTTATAAATGAGATTCACAAGTAAAATAAAAGATGTGATGATACAAGCATATCATCAAGAGAAATTGCAAGTATTTTGATTATTATATCTTGATATTGGATATGTGGTTTATAAATATACCTTAAATTGTTATCAATTTATAATTGAAATAACATCATGAAAATGTATTCATAATAAAGTCATGCATCATATATTATTAGCATAACACTATAAAGAAATAAGGAAAGCACGATTCTATATATAAATATGCATATAAATATATATACAAAGGGTGAAATAAAGGAGACACTAGTATATTTATGTATTGAAAAGATACAGAGATAAAGAATGCAAAGATATACCAGGAAAACAAATGATTCAAAATATACCTAGTGTATATTATGCACAATTAGAGATAGAGATTGTTGTGATCATAGAGAAATGAGGAATTCATAGGAAAATGATGAATTTGCAGAGATATAATGAAATCATAAAGAATTGATGAAATAACAAAGAACAAAGGAATACAATATATATTTTCATTCATTAATGCATAGCATGTCATTACTACAAGAAAAGAGGAATGCAATTCATATTTGTATTCATTGACATATAACATATCATTATTGTTATATTGATGTACAGAGTGATAATATGGTTGATCCATGAAAGTGACATATCATATAAAGAGTTATTCATAGAGAATAATAATAATGATACTTTATTATTGATTATATAATTTGTTGGCAGCAATATTTATTATGATATATTACTATGATTATTCATTATTTATTTTATTTATTAATTATATTTATTATCAAAAGGAAATAGAATTTCATTCACAATACAATTAGATTAGGCACCATTAAGTTTTATACTCAACGTTTATCATTTGATGAATGCAGGTCTTGGTAGTTCAAATGGGACATCTGGATCAATGAAGCATCAAAGCAGTCAGGATACTCCAGGTTTTGTACGATCCTCAAAAACACATTTTGATAATATAATGTATTACTAGCAGATGATTTTCTTATACAACTATCATTGTACAATTTATGGATAGTAAAATATTTTATGCTTGTATATCAATAAAGATGATAACATTACCTAGTGTGTGACTTGTTTAAATTTATGAATAATATATATACAATAATTGTTTGATGGCATGCCATAATTTATATATGGATGTCTTTTACAAATAGGTGATAGTATAAATTCATAAGTTATAAAATTCATAGTTACAATTACAAACTGGATATATTTTATCGAAGTAAAAAAAATTTCATAGATCTTTTCTAGAGTGATTAATGAATTTGTAATTATAAGGTATTTATTAATCATTTTATGAGAGTATCTTCCACTAGTTAGATATGATAAATTCTTTGGAATTCAACTTTATGTATGATTAGGCCTAGTATAAGTGGGAGTTTGTTAATGTATGCTCTAAAGCATTATGTAAAATTACAATTTTTGTTGACCATTTAGTCAATACAAGGCATTGTTCATTATTTCAATGCAATATTTTAGTATACCTATTTTGCTTGGAGTATTAAATTAAATGATGAAGTCAAAGTTATTGGAAAGGGAAATTCATAAAGAGTTTATGAGATAAAATTCTTATTGCATGAAAATGTTCAACAGCAAAATTATCATTGATCATAGTATTAATAAGAATTGATATTATTAATGTGAATAGATAAACATATGTTATACTTCTTTTAAGGGGTGATTCTCATTCACTATGACATAAAATGTCCAAATAAACATGTGGATGAACAATACAATATTAGTTCATTGGAGGCATTGCCTATGAGATTTCATATGGATAATTTATCTATGCCTATGAAATATATCTTAGTCATATCAATAGTGCAAGTATCCTTAAACTTGAGATATTAAGCTTATCTTAACTATGGATTATTGTACTTTGACTCCTATGCTCTATTCCTCCATAGGAGGCGTTCATAACTTGGAAATTAGGTATAGTGCAAATTAATTAAAGATATTTATATATCAATAAAGGATTCACCATCCTGAATTGATTTTATAGGTTTATCTCATTTATTCATATAATAATATTTGATTTAGAAATTCTAACTATAATAGAATGCCTAGTAGTGAATATGATTCTAAGGGCATTTTAGGAATAAAGATTATAATGCATGAAACATCAAGTTTAAGGCATAAGTTGAAATCTTTGATCATCCATAGTTAAACTATTAACCTCTTGATATTTGCATAATCATGATGTATGACTAGACACCATTCTTGATTTATATATAATATTATTAAATGAGATTTAATAATATTTTGATATGTTGTCAACATGACAAGAACCCAAAAGGTTCGACATTAAAAGTTAAGGAATCAAGAATTATGAATGAATGTTGATTCAATATGAGATATTATTTTATTATTATGAGATAACTTGAATATTTCATGTCTATGAGATTAAGCATGAAAGGATCTTAGATTTAGCACCTATCAAACATAAATTGAATAAGTGTAACTCAAGATACATGTGATTTAAAGTGGTATGGGTAATGGATATGCCATATAGATACGCCAAGCATATGATTATGTATATATAAGTGTCATATGACTTACACATCAGTCATAAGTTGAAGGAAGATGCACATGATTGCCATGTGCCATTTTAAGGTTAAAATAAGCATGTACATGTCACATGATAACTAGACATAAGTTGTACTTATATTGTCATGTTAGCTTTAAATCTATTTTATATTACATTATGATATGACAAACTAAAATTAGGTAATATAAGGCACATTCATGTATGCCTCCTTCACTTCTTCTTCTTTTCTTCTTCTAAAAAGTTGAATCTTCATTAAAGGAAAAGAAGTAATTTAGCAATTAAATTGGAAGCAAAAGAAAATTTGAAGACATCACCATTCCTTTTATTATACTTGTTCATACTAGTCTCTTAAACAAGCTTTAGTAAATTTATTTTATTAATCTCTTTCTCCTTGTTAGATGAATAGCTTGGAGATCCTCTTGCTTAAGGGTTAAAAAAGTTTGCTATAACCTTTTTGACAATCAAGAACAAAGGAGATGACAAACATGTAAGTATGACTTTACTATTTACCATGATTTCACCTTGAAACATGTTTTCTATGAGATTTGATTGCTAGATCCATGTAAATTTATGTGCTTTTTAAAATTTTAAAATGTATTTTTACTACATAACATACATTTTAATCCAACATCAAAAGTAATAAATTACATAAGCATTACCTTTTTTGTATAAGTTAGACTCATAGTACCAAACCTCTAACTTCTTAAACATTCTAGCTTATGGTCCACCATTTTATGGGTTCAAATCGGCCCTTGATATAAGAATGTAGTCTTGTATAATGCACACATAATTGCATCCTTTAACAAAATAGTCGGCCATTAATCCAAGAACTTTTTGAATCCAAAGTCAAGTTAACCAATGGGAAAGAATATTAATATGTCAAGTTCTAACTACATCAATATAACTAGATTATAGAGGAAGGATAAAGTATGGCATTATATCACAAGCAATCAAGGATTGACCTACATAAGTTAAAAGGGTAATTACATAAGCTAAGTTGGTTGAAAAGTTTTGGTCCTCTAAATACTTCCTCACATTTTTTAATTTAAAAATATGTTATAAGCGATGAAATAAACATAACACTTATCATGCCAAAAGGATTTTAGTAACACTTATTTACAAGTGACCTTTATTCTTAATTTGTAAAAAGGTTATAGCAAACCTTTTTTTAATCCTTAAGATAAGAGATCTCCAAAATATACACATAATATCAAGATAGGATTAGTAAAACTCTTTTAATACAAATCTATATTCAATATACTAGTAGAATAGAAAAGAATGGAAGATGAAGATTTGGATTCTCTTCTTTCATGTAAAAGTCAAATATATATTTCTTCTTTGGATTTTTATTGTTATTTTTAATAAAGTGTAAGAGAGGAGTATGAAAATATTAGTCCAGCTCTAATTCATATATTAAGATATATTTCTATATGAAAATTAAGGTTAAGCGGTGGTAGGATAACTTAATTTGTGCATATGTATGGCATATGTCAACTTAAATCATTAGGTCAAACCCAATAGACTTCCTAGGCCTATCAAAAAAGCCTCTTCTAATAAAACAATCCAACCCAAAACCATTTTATTTATGGTATATCAAATATTCAAAAATAAAATTTAATGTTATAAATAATATCAAATATTATTTAGTAATATTTCACAACATCATCTTCGATTTTCAATCCAGAACTTTCCTTATTTATGTATGACCTCTGGGGCTTTTAACATGTTAATGAAATACCATATATATCAATAAATTTCATTTAATGATATTATTGTATGTAAGTCATGAGTGGTGTCTAATCATACATCACAACTATCTAAATGTTAAGAAGTTAGTAGTTTAGCTACAACCCTTCCATATCATACATCATTATAATAAACTCTTTTCACCATCCACTATGTCATTTAGATTTGAGTATCAATAAATTTTAACTTAATGCATGATCAAGCATTGTTAAATCATGTCATAAACTTGAATCTCCATACACCATAATCTTTATTACTACAATGCCCTTATAAATCACATTCACCTTTTCGCATTCTACTATGGCCAAAAATTACTACATGGACTATGAGATAAAACTCCTATAATTAGTCTAGGATGATGAATCCTTTATTGATATACAACTACTTCACAATATACCTAACCACCAAGTTACAAACACCTCTTAAAGAAAGTACTAATACAAGGAGTCAAAATATAGCATTATATAGCTGAGATAACCTTGATATCATAAGTCTAAAGATGCTTACAATACTTATATGAATGAGATATCAATTCATAGACATAGATAAACTATCCATATGAAATCTCACTAATAAGATCATATCCAATGAATCAGTACTACATGTTAACTTTAGACACTCATGTCATAATGTATGAGAACACACTCTATAAAGAAAGTATAGCATATGTTGATTTATTTGTATTAATAATATCCATCCTTATTAACATCTCAATTAGGAAAAATTTAGATATTGAAGATTTGCATATAGTAGGAATCTTATTTCACAAGTGGACTTTATGAATACATTTGGATTGTTCTAATATCATGAAATTCATTATTCAATTTAATGCTTGAAGTAAAAAAATATAATAAAATACAATAACTAAATAATGAATATTGCCTTTTATTGATAAATAATAAATATTACATAATTTACATGATGTTTTTAGAGTATCTACTAACAACATCTTCCCACTTAAGGTCTTATGCAATGGAACGTTATAGGTGATTGGGAATGATGATAAATAATGCCAAAAATGAAAATAAAAAAGCTAAGGTACCAACACTATATAGGGTTTAAGGGTAAGGAGATCATGTCATTAGAATGTAAAGGAAACACTTAGACATTAGAATAGGTTTAAAGGTAGCAACCCAAATGGAATCAAATTCTCAATCCCTAGTGGACTTTCCACTAAAAGCAACTTAGGCTTAGACCAGCCAAGTGTAATATGATTGTTATATTATTGACCATTTATTCTATGGATGTGCAAATGTTATTACATCTACATTCATAGCATCTTCATGGGTATGCATAATATGCATGAGTTAGGAAGCATGAACTAATGATGCATGAAATGCATGAATGAGTTATGATTGGTGAATGCTTTGATATGCCTTATATGCTAATGAATATGTTATAAATGAAAGTGATTCCATGTGATATGGAATTTAAAGAGAAAAGTAATGGAAAGAGGTGAAGAAAAGATCAAAGTGGTGAAAATAAAGTATTCATGTCTTAAAAAGTGTATTCGAAATGAATGTGAAGGTGCCTTAAATGATGCCTTAAAAATGGATTCATAAGTGGAATATGATGTTTTGATATATTATATATGTACTTTAATATGAATGCATAAGTTAAAATGGGTAAATAAAAGTATTAGTGAAGTTAGAATTAAAAAGAAGTTAAGGTGCATTTAGGGGTATAAATGTAATTTCACTAAAAGAGAAGGGTATTTTTGAAAACTAAAATTATGCATGTAAGATAGGTGTTGTGTGTTATGTATATCGTGAAGTGTATGACATGGAAATAAAAATGAAAATATCATTAAAATAAAATAAAATAAAGGGGGATAATTGAAGGAAGGAACCAATTAGAAGATGATATTTGTCACATTCCTATTGAAATTTTCTTGATTATTATGCAAATTAATTAAAATAAAAAAAGGGGAATTATTGGAGGAAGGGTCTGCTTTAGTATCTATAACCCTCTATCCTTCCATTCCTTCATTTCCTTCTTTTCATCTTCATTTTCAATTTAAAAGATTAACACTTTCCAAGGTAAAATTTTATGTAGAATTTGATTTTCATGTTATTTTTTATTAGTTTTCATTGTATATATATGCTTATTATCTCTTATTAATTGTTTTAACTAATGTTCTTTATGCATGGAGAATTTGGCCAAGAGAGGAATATGGAGTTTGTGCATGAGTTTTGATGAATTGATGTACGAAAACCCTAGCATAATTTATATGAGAATGACTCTTAAGAGGTTGTTTTAGTGTTTATGAAGTGAATAAGTTGATAAATTGTGAAGAAGAATAAAAAAAATGCATGAAAAGTGGATAGGAAGTAGGAAAGTGCATAGAAAATAGTTGTTGCCCGATTTTTCACCTCCTTAGAAATGACCTCTATAATTCATTTCTAATGTATAAATCACTAAATTATATATAAATATGATGAATTTTAGTATTATAATGATGAAAATAAAGTTTTAATGTAATTGGAATGAGTTGACAAGTAATAGGCATAAATGAATGCAATAGGGGCAGCATGTGTGTATGATTGTGTATGGCTGCCTTAGGTTGAGTTTAACTACATATTGACTGGCAAAATTTCACTTAAAAGTGTTTTTAACATCTATATGTATGTGTACATTTAGTTTGGTAAAATTTTGAAGTGATTTGGATACTTAAAGGAAGAGGTACGCATGATATATGCAAGTGTTTGCTAGAAATGGACCTTAAAAGCAAAGTTGGGGGTTTATGGTAATTGCATTTTAACTACCTTAATGTTATCTAAAAAAATTTTGTAATATACCATTGGAAAGATCTTTGAATCTAGTTTTCAATGGTATTAAACTTTCAAACTTCTAAAGTCATTTTCTTGGTCATACAAATCATATCATTAGGATTATCACATTTGAGTAGAAATTAGGTAGGAAACTTTAGTATACAGCCTTTTACAATTTGATAGCCTAAATGAATTCCAAAAATTGCAAACAATAGCTCAAATCAAAGCTTATTTAGTATAGTTTCTAATGGTATAAGGTTTTTTTAATTTAAAGGTCATTAAATGATAGAAAACCCCATGAAAGACATAAAGGTACATAATGGTAAACACAAATGGTCAAGTTTGATAAATAAAGTTTTTGCATACTCTAAATGCCTATATTTTGGTAACTTGTCTATATGGAATTTTGCTTCCAAATTTACATAAGATGATGATTTATTTATGAGTATTGATCATGGTTTATATATTGCTCCATAACAACCATAAAAGGCAGGAAAATGGGAAGTAAAATATGAAATGGATTCCCTTAATGGAATCGTACAATAATATTCTTATATAGAAAGAAACATAGATTCATTAAACCATACAATTATATTACCCTCCTATGGGAGATGAGTACCGGTACATACAGGACCTGATACAAAAATTGTGCACAATGTTATAAAAGGGAAATGAGATGTAAAAAGGAATAGAGGGAGAGTGCAAAGCATGAATGCATTCTCATAGATACATCTTATCATTCATACATGATGAATTCACAGAGATTGACGATGATGGATATACAATGCTTGTACATATATAGATCATATATATATATGTAATCAATAATGTTCATCTATGATGTCTAATACAAGAAAAGTTACAAAGAACCTCATATGGTATTTATTTCTACGTTATCAATACAAAGTATTTTTATGGGAAATAGTATCATGTTAAATGATAACGTATGATTTCAATATATTATCTAAAGACCGTTACTCATGGTTTTATTTTTTGAATGTTATCTATTATTTATGATCATGTTATATACACATTTTTATAGCACCATTGACTTATGTACTTAGTGTTTATCATTTGATGAATGCAAGATCTAGATCATTCGGGGAACGTCAAGATTAGCTGATTGACGATTGGCAAAAGCTGGGATTTTCATGAAATCTTATCTCGAAGACATTCTGGATTTATGTATTATACTCTGAGGCATTTTTCTCATTATGTAGCGTATATCATTACTCATTTGGCAATAGTACATAGTTGTTTGTTTTATGATGTATATATGATTATGTTGTTACTATGCTTTGTTAATATGATATGACTATAATATGTGATGACAACCATGAAAGACTTGTAAATGTTATATGTTGTATGCATGATATGTTTATAAATTATGTGATGTGATAAAATATGAGAATCTAGGTGCATGAAATATTTAGGTAGAATGATAATAAAATAGACGTTATTTTACAAAACTTTTTATGCATCCCTGATAGTGTAATTAATGATTTCCTTATTTAGGAAGTTATTAATTATGCTACGGGAGTATGTTATGCTGGTTGTAAGGGCGATAAATGTTAACATAAAGTCAACACTGATGAAATAGGAGTCGCACCTAAGAATTCCTATCAAAGAATTGAAATTACCAAATCATGAAATTCATGAGTTTAGAATCCAACTTCCTCTTACATGGGTTCCTACCATTAATGTATGCTAAATTCTTCATATTTCTTATTATAAGCAAATTACCAATTAAATAACACATATAGTGCACAAGAAATAAACATGGATGATCATGGCATATAATTAGCAAGAAATTTAAGCATGTATACAACATCCATAAATAGTAATTAAAAAATCCACACATATAGAGTAAGAAAATAAAAGAAAAAATATCATAGCCATATCCAATAGACCATGAAAACCTAAGGTTAGAACCTAAAAAATATAAATCTAAGTAAAAATATTATGGTCTAAGTTAAGTATAAGAAATACATGACTTACAACCAAATAAAAGAAATGAAGGAAAATACCATAGCCTTAATTTGAGGGAACCTATGGTTTCCTTAAAAATTTAAATAAACGCACATAAGTAAGGAAACCTAGCAATTTAGTATGCATAAATGTAAATGTCAACAGGGATTGATTTAGAGATATGAAAGTAGATTGATTAAGTTAAATTAATAAATTTAATTAATTCAAAATTCAAATTAATAAAAACCTATATAAAGGTTGGGTCAATTTGAAAGTTAATTAATTTAAAATTTTGATTGGATGGCATTGGATTAATTCAAAATACATTGAATTAATTAAAAAATTACTTAAGATAAAAAAATTAGATTGATTCAAATAGTTTAAATTAATTTAAAGTAGATTAAATTAAAATAAAACATGGATTTAGAGAAAAGTTAGATTATTTCAAAATAGGTTGAATGATGCAAGCAAAACCATAAATTTTCATATCCTTTTAGTGATGATTCATCTACAATAACATATGATTATTTCAAATTAGAAGATAAATTGATCAACATTGTTAATTTATGGAATGTTATCTTATGATTGATGAGCATAGAGGAGGTTTTATCATGGACTTCAAAATTGAAAAATTGGAATTAATTTTCATCAAGAAAATCAACTTTATGTATTTTTTAGTGTTTTGAACATAATTTACTCTATAAAACTCAAATTGAGATGATTCAAGAAGCATTAGAAAGATAACAAAAAGATCGTCAACTTTATTTTAGACTATAAGTTTGAATTCATAATATATTGATGATGAAAAATGCATAAGAATGTTATATTTGATTGAGGTTAGGCTCATAAAGCTTCTAAGCCTAGTTTTACTTAATTTCTTATAACCTAATAAGCTTGTTTTTACTCTTACACGCATCAAATGAATTTTACATCTATTAGCCCAAAAATTATGGTTAAGCTTTTCTTTATTAAATGATATTTTAGTTATTTCATTAGACTAAGAAAGTTATATTTGATTACAACAGTATTTAGAAATTTATTTTATCATAATGCTACAATTTAAGTATAAAAGAAGGAGCTATAAATGAATTTGACTCTATCAACTTTGATTGAGTCGACATCTAAGATTCATTATAAAATAATCCCTTATCTTTTTATTTAGGAAATTAACTCCTAGATTATCTTCTATCTCACACCCAACTATAACTATAAAGTCTAGTTCTAGTGAGGGACATAGATGCTACTACTGTTGGAAGAAAAATCACAACTTAGAACTATTGAAGTAAGTGGGATAATACCTATAGATAAGGTTTAACCTAGTGCTAAGGAAAGAGAAAAATGAGTCATTCATACCCTCTTTGAATGGCTTGTTCAAGAAGATATTGAGAGAGTGAAGAGTTTTCATTTTGGCAAAGCCACAAGTAGTGAAAATTTCAAATGCCTATTCCACTTCCTCCACTTGAATTTTTGAATCATTGATTCAATCTCCTAAAAAATATGATTTAAAAGCTTCAAGAAAGAGCTCAACATATAAGTAGGGGAAACTTACTTAACCAGGACTTCTTTCCTTACTTGCCCTTGATAAAGTCTTTTCTTTCCAATCTTTAAGCTTCTTACATACCATATCCTAGATCATGCATTCCTTCTTTAACTTTTACCTTCCAATGGTTGTAAGAAGTACCAAGGAATGAATGTCTACTTCTTTAAAAGAAAGAGTGGAGCATTCTCTTACTCTAACCATGTACATCACTCATTTTCTCAATAACTCATTACATCTTCCTTTCAGCATCCTTTCGTTATCTAAAGCTTCACTTTTCTCCTTATTAATTAAGCAACTTTGTACTTGAAATAAGATAAAAGAAAAAGCTAAAGTTGTGGATTCATAATCAATAAAAATGGAATTTAGATTGACTTATGAAAAGAAGAGCAATTTTAGAAATACCTATGCTTAAGATGTAAATTGAAGTTAAGAGCTTCTTGAGATAAGGGTAGAGGGGAGGAGTAGTTCACTTACTTCTACTTAAGGTGAAAGTCCCATCTTTAAGAAATAAAGAAGAAAATAATCAAAATGATGAATAAGGTAAAGGGTTAGGATCTAATTTTTGCTTAAAATTCTAGTTTAGAAGAGCAAAGTTATGCTCAATTTTGATTCATATTGAAAAATAGGTGAATAATTGATAATAAATGGGTAACATTAAAGGCTGATCTTAGATTAAGTTTTGTAATTGGAAATCCATTAGAAAAGTTATTCCTTGCTAATCCCTCATGATATTTTTTACAATCATCATCATAGAGACAGAGATTCCCAAGATTATGGTTGATTACCTATTGGTAAATTACCTTCTTGGGGAATTAATTATTTACAAGATATCCAAGTCTAAATCCAAAGCACCCTAACCTAGCATTGAAAATTATATTGGGAATTAGCATTCAACTCTTACTAGCTAAAAAGCTACTAGCTTTCTACTTCTTTTGTATAAGACAAAGAGATTCATCTATAATATTATAGAAGCACCTCAAATGGAGATTGCATAATGATTTGATCAAATTCACTAATCCATGAAAAATTATCTTAATTTTAGTAAGTCTAAGAAGATGTTATCATGAATTTCAAATTTTACAAATTAGTATTTATTTTTATCAAAGTTTCAACTTTGCATATTATTTAGCATTTTGAGCATAACTTGCCCTGCAAGACTTGAATAGAGGTGATCTAAGCTATGTAGGAAAGCTAAGACAAGGATCTACAAATTTTGTTCACATCAAAATTCTCAATTTTGAATGTAGAGGATACTGAAATGCATGATAAATTTCTATTAAAACTTAAAGAGTTTGCTTGTTGCCTAAGAAGCTTCTCTTTCACCCTAATGAGTTACTTGCTTCCCAAGAAGCTTTTCAATCCTATTTTGGATAGATTTTCAATCATAATTAAAGTAGGATTTTTATTTTTGTAATTAATTTATTCTTATTTTATTTTCCTGTTAAGTTAAGAAGTTGGTTTAGGGTCGAAATAGTTAAACCTTACACTATAAATACACCCTTTAGGATGTTGTGTGTTTGATTAATAATTGAATTATCAATAAAAATAAATTTTCTTTTATGTTTAAATGAGCTTTTCTTTTCTTATTCATATGTTAAAGTGTTTTGATTTGTTTATTAAGTTTCAAACTTAGTTTTTAAAGTTAGTTCTTTTATTCATTATATGTTTGAAAGATTTTATCAATTGGGTTTAAGTAACTAATTCTAAGTTAAATTTAAAAATATGTTTCAAAGGTGTTTTGATGAACTAATTTCAACTTACTAAAGTTAAGCAATGTTGAAATGCCTTAATGATAAAACATTTAGTGTAAGAGTAGCGCGCCCCGGACGCGGGAGCGCTGCACGCTGTTCGGCGTGAGATGCCGTGGTGCTTGCTCTCAATGGTGCAATTCCATAGTTGATTGGTCTCTAACCAGGAAAGATCGCATCGAGGTTATTAATGGAGTCACCACCTAGTTTGTTTTTGTCAATTCAATTGAATGACTAGACAACCAGGAAATAAAACCCGGGCCTCCCTATGTTGGAAAGCGACCTGAATTTCTTCAGAGTTTGGGTTCGGGATTTCAAATTTATTAATGTTCCATTTTATTATGTTCACTCATTTACTTTTAACGAAAGCTCCTAAGCACATAATTAGGTTCAAGTTTGATTAGCATACACTTACATGGCATAGAGCATTCAAGAGGGCATACCACAGATTATAAAGCATAAAGAAAGCAGTAAATGCAGAAAAAGTAAATGCAAAATAAAAGTGTGGGTATTTAAATACAACCCACCCAAAAAAATAATGCAAAGCAAATGAAGCAAAATAAAGCAATTTGGCTATTTAATACAACCCAACCAAAATAATTAAATAAAAAGCATAAAG
>CANYBF010312218.1:0-28677 GCA_948192965.1 Dalechampia spathulata
GAGAAGACACGCTTCCCAATAAGGCAACGACACACCAACAACCATATAGAATCATATATTGCAACACATATACACAATCATCATTCAACATGCATTCACATCACAGATACAAAACATACCTCATCCAATCCTACCATTCATCTACACATAGGCATACAAAAATGCACAACTCCTAGGGTCTCTAATGTGGGTGTAACAACTCTCCCCTCCTTAAAAAGAAATTTTGTCCCCGAAATTCCTCCTACTTACTAGCAAACAGGTGGGGATACTGTTCTCGCATTGCTGCCTCACGTTCCCATGTAGCATCCTGCCCGGTATGATGATTCCATAACACTTTGACCAACGGTATCTGTTTATTCCTTAACTGCTTGGTCTCTCGGGCTAAAATCTGTATAGGTTCCTCACTGTACATCAAATCTGGCTGTACCTCTATCTGTTCAACTGAAATGATGTGCAAAGGATCTGACCTATATCTCCTCAACATCGATACATGAAAGACATTGTGGATCCTATCCAACTCAGGTGGCAATGCTAATCGATAAGCTAACGGTCCAATCCTTTCAAGGACCTCGTAGGGACCAATGAATCTCGGACTTAGCTTACCTTTCTGACCAAAACGCATGATCTTTTTCCACGGAGACACCTTTAAAAATACCTTATCTCCGACACTGTACTCGATATCCCATCGTTTCAGATCCACATACGACTTACTACGATCGAAAGCAGCCTTCAATCGGCTCTTAATCAAATGTACCTACTCCTCTGCCTGTTGTACTAACTCAGGACCTATCAATTGCCGTTCACCTACCTCATCCCAATGTAATGGCGTATGACATCATCATCCATACAATGCCTCGTACGGTGCCATCTAAATACTCGTCTGATAACTGTTGTTGTAGGCAAACTCTATCAAAGGAATGTAGCGATCCCAACTACTTTCCCATTCCATTACACATGTTCTCAACATATCCTCGAGGATCTGTATCACACGCTCCGACTATCCATCAGTCTGGGGATGAAAAGCTGTGCTAAACTGAACTCTGGTACCTAGAGTTCGTTGAAACATACCCCAAAATCACGATGTGAACCTCAGGTCCCTGTTAGACACAATGGAAGTCAGCACTCCGTGCAATCTGAGAATCTCTACTATACATAGACTCGCTAATCTCTCGAGGCTGTAGTCCATACGGACAGGTAAGAAATGAGCTGTCTTCGTCAATCTGTCCACAATTACCCAAACCGCATCATGCTTAGCCTGTGTCATCGGTAACCCGGTAACAAAATCCATCGTAATACGGTCCCACTTCCACTCTGGAAGCTGCAAAGGACTCAGTAATCCTGCGGGTACCTGGTGTTCTGCCTTGATACGTTGACATGTCAGACACTTAGCAACAAAATCAGCTATATCCGTCTTCATACCTACCCACCAGTAATACTGTCTCAGATCTCTGTACATCTTAATACCTCCTGGATGAAAAGCATATGAAGATTCGTGTGCTTCCTTTAAAATCTGTCTCTTTAACTCTGGATCTGCAGGGATATACAATCGGCCACCGTGCCTCAAATTCCCGTCACTATCCAGACTAAACAGAGTAGTCTTACCAGCCTGTACTTTCTGCAACTGCTTCTGATATTCCTCATTATTCACTGTACTCTGTCGAATCTGTTCTGTCAGCACTGGTTTAACCTGTAAGTGCAACTGAGCTAGAAGACCTTCAGGTTGCACTGTCAAAGTCCCATGCAACTGTCGCATTTCCAGCACCAGCATCAAGGATGACTGTCTCAATCCTGCAATCAACTTACGACTCAAAGCATCTGCAACCAAATTTGCTTTACCTGGATGATAATCAATGATGCAGTCGTAGTCCTTAATCAACTCTAACCATCGTCTTTGCCTCAGATTCAGTTCCCTCTATGTACCCAGATACTTAAGGCTCTTGTGATCCGTGTACATATAGCATAATTCCCCGTATAAGTAATGTCTCCAAATCTTTAAGGCAAACACTATCGCTGCCAGCTCCAAATCGTGCGTCGGGTAATTCCTCTCGTGCGGTCTCAACTGTCTGAATGCGTATGCTATCACTTTCCTATCCTGCATCAATACACAACCTAAACCATTAAGTGAAGCATCGCTATACACAGTAAACGTTATACCCGGCGTAGGTAACGTCAAAACCGGAGCTTGAGTCAAACACTCTTTCAACCGATCGAAACTCTGCTGACATTCTTTGGACCAATAGAAAGGAACATCCTTTCGAAGTAATGTTGTCAGCGGTAAGGCAAGCATAGAGAACCCCTTTACAAACCGTTGATAGTAGCCATGTCCTAGGAATCGGCCAACTCAAAACCACTTCAATCTTACTCGGATCAACTCGAATACCCTCTGCTGAAATCACATGTTTTAGGAATGCCACTTGTTCCAACCAGAAGGAACACTTAGAAAGCTTACCATATAACTACTTCTCGTGTAACCGCTGCAAAACTAACCTCAGATGCCGATCATGCTCCTCATCTGTTTTTGAATAGACAAGGATGTCGTCAATGAAAACCACTACAAACCGATCTAAGTAGTCGGTAAACACGGTGTTCATCAAGGCCATAAATGTTGCTGGCGCGTTCGTCAGTCCAAACGGCATTACTAAAAACTCATAATGCCCGTAACGCGTCCTAAATGCTGTCTTCGCCACACTGCCTTCCTGAACTCAAAGCTGATGATACCCTGACCTCAAATCAATCTTTGAAAACACTGTAGCATCTTTCAACTGATCAAACAGGTCATCAATCCTTGGTAACGGATACCTATTCTTAATGGTTACCTTATTTAACTGCCTGTAATCCACACACATCCGCATAGTTCCGTCCTTCTTCTTCACAAACAACACCGGTGCGCCCCACGGTGAAATACTCGGTCTAATGAACCCCTTCTCAAGCAGTTCCTACAACTGTACCTTTAATTCCCTCAATTCCAAGGGCGCCATCCGATACGGCGTAATGGAAATTGGTTCTGTACCTGGGATCACCTCAATCTCAAACTCAACCTCTCTTTCTGGCGGTAACCCTGGTAATTCTTCAGGAAACACATCCGAAAAATCACAAACGGCCGGAATGTCTGACAACTGTACCTCTCTCTGTCGAGTATCTATCACATATGCCAGGTAACTGTTGCAACCCTGTGCCATCAATCGCTGTGCTGTCACTGCTGAAATCAGTCTCGCCGTTACTGACGACACATTACCCGGTATTACTGCCATTCCCTGATCAGGATGCTGTAAAGTCATAGTTTTCTTATGAGAATCCATTACTGCTCTGTACTGTGCTAACCAATCCATGCCCAATATCACATCAAAATCCCTAAACGGCATCTCAACTAAATCCGAAGGGTAACACGTACCATGTATCTCTAAGGGACATTGTCTTAACACTCGATTCACCTTAACATTCTTACCTAATGGAATAGATACCACTATCTCATAACCTAACGCCTCACTATTCCTCTCAAGTGTGCAAGCAAACTCTGTATTAACATTTGAATGCGAAGAACTGGGATCAAATAATACTAATGCCTTATGACTAGAGATAAATACATTACCGATCACAACGTCAGAGGCATGCTGCTTATCCTGCTGAACCAAATTGTACACTCGGGTCGGAATACCAACCGCTTGGTTCATGGACTCTTGACTCGTCCCTCTGCTCCCACTATCTCGGCCTCCTCGGCCTCTTCCCTTACCTCTCTCGGCACTCTGGGAACCACCCGGATTCACCCTCACAATCGAGCTCTGTTGCTGGTAGGAACCACCCTCGGATACTGTATGCACAGGGATGTGATCACGGGTAGGACACTCTCTCACATAATGCCCGGTTTGGCCACAACTGAAACACAAACCTGCCCCCGTTCGGTAAGCTCCATAATGTATCCGGCCACAAACGCGACACTGTAACAATCCGGACCCTGTACTGTCGCTACCACTGGAATAAGTGGGTCTCCCACTCTGTATACATCTCCGTGTGGGTGGTCGTACTCCTACCGGTCGTGGTACAAATGGGCCTCTGAACCTGCCCCTCTTAGGGCTCCCTGATGAAGAACTCGGCTCCCTAAAAGATCTCCTCATCGAGTCCTGTCTCCTCTGGCCCTCTTGCAGAATCCTCTCCTGATTAAGTGCATTGGCCATCAGAGCTGAAAAATCATCGTAGTTAAAACCATGCACCAATTGATTGCCAACATCAAAAAGGGGGAGATTGTTAGACCCTAGGTTTTGATAGTTGAGTCACGTGTGAGTCAATTTAAGTTATTTGCAATTTTTCTAATTGTTTTTATGTTGCTACGGGCGTACCAAGTAGCTTGGATGTATGGTACGGCCATACGGCTGGTCGTACCTAGTATATACTGTGTTATTGAGTTCGGTATGGGCGTGCCATTGGTTGGTACGACCGTATGCCAACTCATGGGAAAATTGTTTGTCAGGAAAACTTGGTTGGTACGGGTGTACCAATTAGTGGTACGGTCGTACCACATTTCCCTCTTATTTTCTAATGGTAAAATTTGAATTTCAAGTAAGTTTCAATTATATTTTTGTATTTAGTTCTCATTATTGTATTCCCACAACCTAGATATTAGGTTTTATAATTGTGGGATTGGTGTGTGGTTAATCCTTAGGGATTATATTGTATTTGAGTGATTGTAAGGACAATTATTGTAAAGGTTAGAGTGTAAGCCTTGAAAACATTAGGGTATTGGATTCATTCAGGAATCCATTTGTAATTGATTGAGATATTAGTGGAACCCTAACTCGAGACTTACGAGAAAGTGGACGTAGGCAAGAGTTTAGCCGAACCACTCTAAAATAGCACGTGTTGCCACTTCCGCAAAGGATTTTCAAATATTATTTATGATTTCTTTAGAAAAATATGAGATTTTTATTAAAATTACAAAATACCTCACATTGTTAAGGTATGATTTAATATTTTCAAATTCATATTATAAAAGCTAAGTGAAGTGGATTGATGAAACATATATATCTTGGATTTTTAACTAATATTATAAGAGAGGATGACATTAAGTAAAATGATGGTTTTATAATTCTTTCAAAATTTATTAGAACTAATTTTAATTATTTAATAGTAATAATTTTAATTTATGATAACTAGTTTCTATCTAAAAATTCTCTTAAAATTAAATATAAATATAAAATTTTTTTATTATCTAATAATTTAATCCATTAAAATTAATATTTATTTTAAGAAAATGGAATTTTATTAAATAATCTAAATTTATTAAAATTAATTTTATTTTACTTTAATTACCTAATAGTAATAGTTTTAATTTATATCAATTAATTTCTATAATAAAATTATATAAAAAATATTACTTATAATTATTTTTTAAAAATGAGGTATTTATTAAAATTATAAAATATCTTATATTGTTAACATATGATTTAACTCTTCTAAATAATATTTCTTTCAGATTTTTAAATAATATTACAAAAAGGAAGAGAAACAAATGAAATGATGATTTTACCGTTCTCTTTAAATTTATTAAAATTAATTTAAATTTTGTTTTAATTATCTAATAATAATACTTTTAATTTATAATAACTAATTTCAAAATTCTATTCAAAATCAAATACAAAATTAAATTTATAAATAATAATTTTTATTGATGAATTACTTGATAAGCATGGATAAAGATATTATAATTTAAAATATTTCTACAATAAAAGTCACCAACTTAGTTAAATAAAAATCAAAATAAAGAGATTATATTTGTATTTGATTTTAAAGAAAATTCGTAGATAAAAATTAGTTATTATAAATTAAAATTATTATTATTAGATAATTAAAATAAAATTATAATTAATTTTAATAAATTTAGAGTAAATTACCTTCTATTTCTTTCTTTTTCACTCTCCTTGGAGCCGCCTAAGTAATGGGATGGAATCTGCTCTAAGGCTAAGGCAAATGTGAGGCTCATGTTTTTTTTTTTTTCCTTTTATAATATTAATTAAAATTTTGAAACAAATATATTCAATCAATCTATTTCATTTAATTTTTATAATATCAGTTTAAAAAGTTTAAATTATATATTAATAATGTAAGATATTTTATAACTTTAAAAAATATTTTACACATTTAAAAATAATTATAAGTAATATTTTTTTTATATAATTTCATTATAGAATTAGTTGCTATAAATTAAAATTATTACTTTTAGATAATTAAAATAAAATCAAATTAATTTTAATAAATTTAAAATTTTAATAAAATTATATTTCTTCAGAACTAATCACTTATATATTTTATATAAAATTAGATAATAAAAAATTAATTTTAATAAATTAAAATATTAGATATATTTTTAATAATTTTATTATAAAAATTAATTGTTATAAATTAAAAAATATTACTATTAGTTTATTGAAATAAAATAAAATAAATTTAAATTTAAATTTTTTCAATTTGTTTTATTTTTAAAAAATTATTTATTTATATATTGATTTTTTAATAAAAAAATTTGATAATAAAAATTAATTTTAATGAATTAAATTATTATATAATAAAAATAATTTGTATTTATATTTGATTTTGAATAGAATTCTAAATTTAGTCGTTGTTACTATTAGATAATTCAAATAAAATTAAAATTAATTTTAATAAACTCAAAAGAAATGATTTTACATGTTTCATTTCTCTCTTATAATATTAATTAAAAATCTTAAAGAGATATGCTTCATAAATTTAATTTGATTGACTTTTATAATATAAATTTAAAAAAGTTAAATCAAAAACTCCGTACTTTACTTTGTTCCCTTTCCTTTGAATATTCATAATTTTAATAAAGATCTCATATTTTTAAAAACTCAAATAATATTTTTTATATAATTTTATTATAGAAATTAGTTATTATAAATTAAAAATATTACTATTAGATTATTATTGAAATAAATAAATTTAATTATAATAAATTTAATTTTAAATAAAATTTTAGTTTAAAAAATTTAATTATATATGTATTAATTTTTTATATAAAATTTGATAATAGAAATTAATTTTAATAAATTAAACTATTATATAATAAAAATAATTTATATTTGTATTTATATTTAATTTTGAATAGAACTCTAAACTTAGTTGTTGTAAATTAAAAAAATTATTATTACATAATTAAAATTAATTTTAATAAACTTAAAGGAAATACTTACCTAAGCAAACAACTTAGGTTTTCACTAAACCAATACACAAATACAACAACAAATTCTTCTTACAAGAATTCAATTTCTAGTATTTTCGTAAGACACACTAAACCCTTACAACAAGTGTTTTCCCAAGGCTCATACTAAATCTCACTCAATTATAATCCATTCGTATCTCTCAAAACATAACCCAAGAGAAAAAATAATAAGAATTGGAATACCAGAAATCATTTTCAAAGGATTTACAACTAAAGAAATCAAGAAATACTCAAAACATATAAAAATATATTTAACAAAGAAAATGATGATTGTAGATTGATTTCCTACCTTTAATATGGTTAATCTACACTTATATAAGCTATTTCAAGCTTATATGATTGTTGGGGATGCATTTAATGTGAAAAAAGCAATTATATAACATTTTAAAAAATGCTAAAAATATATATTTTGACCCATATGACCATACGGGTTCGTGTATGGCTATACAACACCTTAAAAAAGATCCAAAAATGATGTCGAAACATTTGTACGACCATACCACCAAAGTGGTCACCCATACCAAACTTTCTGCTAAATTTTCACCATGTACGGCCTCCCAGTACACCCGTACAACCTAGGAACGAAATTGTATGCTCATACCATGTCCCATATCAAGCCTAAAATCATTCAAAATTTTAATAATTTTTCTAAAACATTATTTATTAACATCAAAATTAAGATAAAGGACCCCCAAGATCCAACACTCTTACATAGAAATTAGATGTTATAAATTAAAATTATTACTATTAAATAATTAAAATAAAATTAAAATTAATTTAGTAAATTTAGAGAAAATAATAAACTATCATTTTAGTTGTTCTCCTTATTTACTATAATATTAATTCAAAAATCAAAAGAGATGTACTCAATCAATATACTTCACTTAGCTTTTATAGCTTTTATAGTGTAAGTTTAAAAAGGTTAAGTCATACATAATAATATGTGACATTTTATAACTTTAATAAATACCACATATTTTTAAAAATAATTATAAATGATAATTTTCTTTATATAATTTTATTATAAAATTAGTTTCTATAAATTCAAATTATTACTTTTAGATAGTTAAAATTAAATTAAATTAATTTTAGTAAAATTTTATTTCTTCAAAACTAATCATTTATGTGTTATTATATATATATATATATATATATATATATAATTAGATAATAAAAATTAATTATAAAAAATTAAATTATTAGATAATACAAATAATTTATATTTATATTTAATTTAAAATAAAATTTTAGATAAAAATTAATTGTTATAAATTAAAATTATTATTATTAGATAATTAAAATAAAATAAAGTTAATTTTTATAAATTAAATACAGTAATTTATTTTAATTTATATGAAATTAGAAAAAATAAATTAATATTTAATTTTGAATATAATTACTAGATAATCATATAATTAAATTTAATTGATTAATAGACTAAAAATTTTAATTAAAATATTTTATATGATAGATTTTTTGTTATTTATTTACATTAATTTAAAAACTATAGGGTAATTCAAAATAAATTATAAAATATAATAATTGTAATATTATTATTTTTAATAAAAAAATAAATTTTTATCAACTAATGAATAAAAGATGTACATATTAGCATACACTAAATTTTCTCTTAATCAAAAATGCAAAAAAAGTACATTTCATCAATTTACTTCATTTGTATTTTATAAAAGGTTAAATCAAAAATTAACAATGTGAGATAGTTTTACAACTATTAGATAATAAAAATAATTAAAATTTATATTTAATTTTGAATACAATTTTTAGATTAAATTAGTTATTATAAAATTACCTAATAAAAATTAACTTTAACAAATGAAATTATTAGATAATGAAAATAATTAGTATTTATATTTAATGTCAAATATAATTCTTAAATAATCATATACTTAGATTTAATTGATTAACAATCTTAAAATTTCGATCAAAATATTTTATATGATTAATTTTTTGCATTAACATTAATGAAAAATTAGTTTTGACAAATTAGTCTACTAGTCCTGATACAGAGAAGCTCATTAAAAAGGCTCAATAGATTCTAGAAAGTTGAATAAGGTTGGCTAGCAAATATGATCATTTAACAAAGATCTTGCTATCTTTAAAGAAGGCACCTGAGCTCCTACTGAGTGCTTTAAAGATTTGGTTACCTCTTGATCATTTTACTGTTCTTATTTCTGAATTTCTTATGAGTGCAGTTGTCTTAGAACTCAAACAGGCTGCTGTTACAAATGTCGAGGCTACTGTTACAAATGCCGCGGCTGCCTAAGCAATCAATAATATGTATAATGAACCAGAATAAAAGGAGTCTGAGATGAAAGTAGATAAAGAAGAGGAACCTATTATTCTAGAGCTGTAGGAAGAAGAAGAGAACCTTGAAGCTGAAAAAGATGATTCAATAGCAAAGACCTTATCAAAACTAAAAGCAAATAACTCACTAACGATCAAATTGAAGAAGAAGAAGCTAAAGCAATTGAAACAGACTCAAATGATGATAAGGATGAGACATAACTTATCTTTAAGCCATCAATTGCACAACATGTCTACCGTAAGATGATCAGATCTTTCTTAACCATGAAGGCCAAGCCTATAACACCTAGAGCCCCTGGCAGTTCATTCGACTCTTTTTCCTTACAGTAGCTTACTATTTTTTCCTCTATTATACCTATCTCTTTATTACTTTTATTAATATTTTGGTATGTGATTTTATTTCCTTATATCCTTTTTACTAATGATAAAAGAGGGAGAAGATGAAGTAGAATTTTGCTTCATAGGGTGCAGAATACTTATTATATGGTGACTTGCATGCAGTTTTAGTTTGTATTGCATGCATGTTATTTTTCTATTTTGGATTTTATTGGATTTGATATTAGCATATGATATATTACCCAACATATTTGATATATTTTTGTTTGGATATGACAATGTTTCAATAAAGCATCCATGTGCATCATGATAAGGGAGCAATTCCTTTTATATGTAGTATTTCAAAAAGGATTTGAAAAAGGGAAGCTTTTTCTAAAATTATGTTTTAATATTTTTTTTAAAAATTCTATGCTTAAACATTTTTGAAAATTCTGCGAAAGTATGGCAATACGCAATCGATATATAGTGGTTCGGTATAACTTTTTGCCTACGTTCACTTCTCCTAAGTCTTCCAATCTCAATCCGACAAGGATTCCTCAATACAAATCCAATCCTTAGTGTTTTCAGGCTCACACTCAAACCTTTATAATCAATAACAAACTCATAGGAATTAACTCTCAATTACAAAGTTAATGCCCTAAGCATTAATCACATACCAACCCAAAATTACAATAACCAACACTTAGGTTGTGAAAAATAGAGTACAATGAGAGTATGAATCATAAGATTGAGTTTCTAACAAGTTAACTTACTTGTTAATGAAGTTCTCTATAATATAGAAGCTTTACACAAAGAATATAGATGTTAGAAAAGTGATAGCACTATCAATCTTATGAAATAGATCCGTTAGAAAGAGTTTTTAAAAAAATTTTACAGATGTGCATACGGTCGTGTGGATATTGGTACCCCTGTTCTGCTTTAAAAAACATAAATTCAAATACTATATCGAGAGCTCGGTGTGACCGTACCACATATTGTTATCCCCGTACTACAGCTTCAACAACATTTTAAAAATAGGTCGAATGTGTGGTACAATCATACCACTCACTTGGTACGCCCGTACTGAAGCTTCGATATGTTTTCATAACATTTAGTACACCCGTACCAAACTTAACAAATTAAAGCCAACTTGATGCAGTCAGCCGTATGGTCGTACCATACAAAACATAATAATGGTACGCCCGTACCAAACTCAAAAAGTCAACATACACTTGGTATGGTCAATTACATGATCGTACAATATAAAATCCAGCTATGGTACACTCGTACCAAAATTGATACACCCATATCGATTCCAAAAATAACATTCTAAAATGAAATTAACTTAAATTGATTTAATCAAAATACAATCATTAAAACCAAGGGTCAAACAATCTTCCCCTTTTTGATGTTGGCAATCAATTTAAGTTCATTTTCAAAAATGTGATCAAATAATTTTAATTTGAAATCTCCCTCTTTGTTTTAGAATTAATGTAATCAATTATCAATAACCAATCAATAGTTAATCAAGCATAAAGGAGAAAAACATAATCAAAGCAATATAATCAGAAATAAATTAGAGCAATAATCCAATATCATAAAATAAAATGAATACAATGATTAAAGTAAAAATAATGTAAAGGTCTACTACAAGTCACTTATATAAAGTCAACTAATCTAAAGTTAACTAATCTCAAGACATCTACCCCTTTTAACAACATCAAAATCAATCATGAGGACTAGAATGAGGAATAAAAGGATCTAATAAGACATTGATAGATTGTATGGTGGTAGAGGTAGTGGTCTGGAACTCCTAAAACACGATGATATGCTGATCTAGATGCTGGTCAAGAGAGTCAAATCACTGATTAAAGGAATTGAAGCATCGCTCAAAACCATCTAGTCTAGTGCTAAGCATCGTAAACTACT
Organism: Dalechampia spathulata; assembly: GCA_948192965.1. Taxonomy (NCBI): domain Eukaryota; kingdom Viridiplantae; phylum Streptophyta; class Magnoliopsida; order Malpighiales; family Euphorbiaceae; genus Dalechampia; species Dalechampia spathulata. The sequence continues at coordinate 11,801 of CANYBF010312218.1, forward strand.
AAGTGATCAAATCATCGATAGAAGGAGAAGCAATAGTAGAATCAGCAAGATCAACAACGGGACTAGCAACAGAAGAATTAGGAATAGCAGCAGATGAAGAGCTACCCTGAGAATGCCTCTAGCATTTGCGGCTTAAAGCCTCCTAATGTATGGCATCAACAGCAAATGGATCAGTAGAATCACACCACTATGCAGGTGTATCATCAAGAAGAGGCACCTGCATGTATCGACATACAACAACCACTCTACGTCCATATAGAGCTACAGTGTCATTGGGAAGACCCAACGATAGAAGATACTGGAGTCATGATGCAATGTAATCTATGTGAACAATATACTCGTGGTCAGAACCATGTTCACTGAGCATGGAATACTTGATGAATGACATGTCAAGGTTAGGACCTTTCGGTCTAGAAGTAGGAGGAGTAGTAGGAAAAGCATTAAGCTGGTGGCAAAGAAGATGAATAATAGGGCCAAAAAGAATGGTTATGCTCGACTGTTTCTAAATGCTGACCTCATAGAAAGAGGTCTGAAGCCAGTGTTCAAACTAGATTGGGGTGCCCATGACTATAGAGTGAAGAAAGATCAGGTTAGAGCCCGTGATTATGTCATTCGACTTAGATCGCCCGAAAATAAGGTAGGTGACTAGTCATTGATAATAATATAAAGAAGTGGATTTAAGACAGATTTGGCATTTACAATGTCGTCAGAAGAAAAGTAAAAAATAGTATCAAACTCTAAAGGAGTAAGAGTATAGAGTTTATGAAAGAGGCAAAAAGAGCATTCAAACAACATAGAAAGTTTGAATGACTGTAACAATTCTAATGTGACAGAATGAATGTAGTGGTTATCGAGGAAAGTGAAATTTGACCAACTAATGTTAGCTTAAAATCATAAAATGTTAGCCTCCAATCTAACCTGACAGAGATTTGACTGACACGTAAATCGAGAGTGAGAGAACATTTTCTTACTCAAAACTGATTGTTGAATAGCAAGAGCAAGAGTATTGTCCAGAGGGCCAAAATCAAAAGGAACTGTGTGTTTGACTCTACCTAACTCTGAGACGATAAACCACTACCATGGGACAAAGACATAGTGAAAAATCAACAGTTTTTACAAAAACAGAGTTTTTTAAAAATTCAACAGAATTTCAATAGAAATTGGAAAAACCTAAGAAATTTAACCTGCATGAAAATCAATAAAATTTGAACCATAATATAACAATATAATCCTAAGCACTTTACTCTAAAGAACCTAGAGCTAAGAGTGACTAGAATTAATAGAAATTCATAAAATAAAATTAGACTGAAAAATCAATAAAACAGTGAAAAATCAAAGTGAAAACCTGAGATTTTTGAAGAAAGTTATCAAAAATCAAGAGTGGAGGAGTGGGCAATTAAATTTTGAGTGTTTTGGGATAAGTTAGAGTGAATTTGGTTGAGATTTGAGTGAGAAATTGAGAGAAATTGGAAAACGGCAACCGACAGTTACCAAGAAAAAGAGATTTAAATTAGGGTTTTTGAGTACATACGGGCTTACTACTTGGGCGCAAGCCTGTACCGGCTCAAAAGACTTAAAAATTTTGAAAGAATTGAATCACGTACAGGCTTACCAAAATAGCGTAAGACTGTACAAGAGCTTCAATAGAAATTTTGATTTTTCAAAGAATCAATGGTATAGACATACAAGATTATTGTACAGCCGTACTTGAGCTTCAGAAAAAATTAGAAATTTTGAGAATTAAGCATATAGGCATACAAAAATCATGTACGGCCATACCTGAACTTTGGCAGAAATTGGATTTTTGAAGTTATGAAGCATACAGGAGTACAAAAAAGGGTGTACCAAAGGGAGTATGGCCATATGGGCCTAAAAAATTAGAAAATTTTGAAGAGTTTTAGAGATTTTTTTGAGATTTCCTAAAGTCCATCAAACATTCCTACTTAAAAAATGATCCATCTATCATCCCTAGTTCATGTTTAATGAAGTTTAAATGTTCTTCACTTAGGGGTTTAGTAAAAATATCGATAAATTGATGAATTGTATCAATAAATTCTAATACAACCTTCCCTTTTTGCACATTATCATGCAAGAAATGGTGCCTAATTTCTATATGTTTATGATTCTAGAAAGTCATGAAACAAATATATCCATATGCAGAAAATCACTTCATGGAAGATGTTTTTGTTGTGAAAAATTTGGACATGTTATAAATGATTGTTGGGTAAAACATGCTAATATAAAATTCATGAAAAAAATTTGTATTTGAATGATATTAGGAATAGGTTTTTAAAACCTTTTTAAGGACATTATCATTATTCTGGTAATTTTGGTTATTTAAATAATAAATATTTTATAAGATTAAATCATTTAGGATTTATTCTAAATAACTTATGTGAAGCTAACCCCCATGATCAAAGGAAGAAATTAGGTTGATGTTGAAGCAACATAATCAAATGAAGCCTCTTTGTATTGGTGGAATGAAAAATGAAGGAATGAAGCTATTCAACTACTTAAGGGAAGTTTTTATGTAATGTGTTATGATTGATGATTGTGATATATACTTTTTGTGTTTTTACTTAATTTTGGTTATTCAAATTGATTGATGTTGATTGTTTTGATGTGTTTGGTGTTGATTATATTTTGAATTTGATTTTTGTTTTGCTCAAATTGTTTTTAAATTAAACTTTAAACATTGTTTTTAAAAATACATTCATGTGTGGATTAATGTGCATAAAGACATAGTTGAATTTTAATTGGTATCATATATTTCATACACTTCAATAAATTGAGTTTGATTAATTTTTTTTTGGATGTAATTGAAGGGGAAAAGTATGATGAAATAGCTTTTAATGTATTTTGAATAATTATTTCTATTTTCCTCTTTGAGTTTATTAATGGTTAAATTTGTGTTTTATCTATTCTTAATGTTGTAAATCCCTTACAAAGGATTTTTGGGATTTCAATCTTTATTTTTTTCTTGGGTTATGTTTTGAGAGATAATAAAGGATTGAAATTGAGAGTGAGAGAGGTTTTATATGAGCTTTGGAAAAACACACTTGTAAGGATCTTAGTGTGAGCCTTGAAAAAATACTAGAGTTTGATTCTTGGGTTAAAGAACCAAGTTTATAATCATTGAATTAATTAGTAAAAATTACAGTGAATTACTTGAGTAATTGGATATAGGTATTTGTTATCAGAACCACTATAAATTCTTATGTACTCTTTCTACTTTTTTTATTCTTTTTTAATTGTATTGTTGTTTTACTTAGGCTTTCAATTAATATAAAATTTAAAAATAATTAAATAAATATAGTCATTCATAATATAAAATAAAATGCAATTTAGTATATATATATATATATATATATGTATATATATTATAATTTAATTTAAATATATAATTATTTTTCATTCATAAATTTAATAAAAAATAAAATTCAACTTATTTTCATTAATAACTATCTTATCATTATTAAAATATTTTAATTGATTCTTCTTGCTTAATAAAGATACAATCAAAAATATATAATAAATATATTTGATATATTAGTAATCATATTTTATTTTTCATAAAAAGTAAACATTTTCAAGAATTAAATTAATAATGTTAATTAAATTTAGTATCCAATTTGAAATCAAATTCATAAATTCATAAAAAATATGGTTAGATAAGTTACATAAATATTAATATTTATTTGAAAATTATTAAATTAAAATTAGTTTTATAAATTAAAATTTTTTATTTTTATTTTATATAAACAAATTAGTATTTTATATTTGACTTTAAAACTATTATTATTTATTTTTTATATCCAATTTAGATAGATAGAATTAGTATTTATATTTAAATTTGAAACAAATTCTTTTAGGTCAAAATTCATTTTTATATAAAATTAGATAAAAATTAATTTTTGTTAATTTAAAGTATTGTTATTTAGATTTATATTTTTTATTTTACAAAAGTTAGATGAAAATTGATTTTTATAAATTAAAATTATTATTATTTTCAATAGATTTACATAAAAATTAGTTTTTACAAATTAAATTTTTATTGTTTTTTGAAATTAAAATTATTAAGATAAAAGTTAACTTTTTGAAATTAAAATTATCATTGTTTCCTATAAAATTATATCAAAATTAGTTTTTATTTTCATATTTATTTTATTTTATATAAAATTAAATAAAAATTACTTTTTACAAATTACTTTTTAAAATTTAAAATTATTATTATTTTATATAAAATTAGACAAAAATAATTTTTGAAAAATTAAAACTAGGACTATTTAATTTTCTTTATCTTATTTCATATAAATTTAGATAAAAATTTATTTTATACAAATTAAAACTACTACTATTAATTTTTTATATTTATTTTAAATAGATAAAAATTAATCTTTATATTTAAGTTTTTGTATAAAATTAGATTAATAAAATTATTTTTTATTAAAAAATTGAAAAGAAGACTAACTTTATAACTGTATTTATACCCCCTCCCTCTTTTGACATACCATTATATCTTATTTTAAATAATTAAAATTAAATTAAGTTTTACATTATGTCATTGGTTATCAATCATTATTTTTTATTCTTTAGCATTGATTGAGAAAAGACCTAATTAAATAAAATCTTTGTTGGATGAGATTATTTCAACTTGTAAATTATAATTTGTTAAAAAACATAATATTAATTAATTTTAAATGTTGTAAAAAACAAATACAGAAATGAATAATGCTATTTTTTGTATGAGATAATGTTTAATTTCTTTTGGTAATAAATTTATTTTCAAAGAAAATATTCAATATATTTATATGGAGAAAATTTAAATTCTATACAATTTGTAAATTATATAAATTTAGATCATAGAATTTTAATTTTTTTATTTAGTTGAAAATATGAAATCAATCTATTTTATTCATGTAATTTCATTATCAAAATTAATTGTTATAAATTAAAATTACTACTATTAGATAATTAAAATAAATAAATTACTTTTTATAAATTATCTATTACAAATTTAATATAGTTAGTATTTTTGAAATTTTAATAATTTAGATAATCATATTATTTAAATCATAAATAACCATTAGATTTCAATTGAAAAAGTTAAATCATATGTTAAAAATATGTGATATTTTATAATTTTAATAAATACCTCATATTTTTAAAAATAATTATAAATAATATTTTCTTTCATATAATTTCATTATAGAAAAAAGTCATTATAAATTAAACTAATACTATTAAATTATTAAAAAAAATAGAATTAGTTTTAGTAAATTTAAATTATTTATTAAACTTTTTCTTCTTAAAATTAATCATTTATAATAAAAATAATTAATATTTATATTTAATTTTGAATAGAATTCTTAGATATAAATTAGTTGTTATAAATTAAAATTACTACTATTAGATAATTAAAATAAAATTAAAATTAATTTTAATAAATTTAGAGGAATACTAAAAACATTATTTTACTTATTTTTCTTCTCTATTATAATATTAATTAAAAATTTGACAGAGGTGTGCTTCATTAATATTTTATAGTGTGAATTTAAAAATGTTAAACTACTTATTCACAATTTAAAATATTTTATAACTTTAACAAATATCTCATAAAAAATAAAATAATTATTAATTAACAAATATAAATCAAATTAGTATTATTTATCTTCAAATAAATTTATTTATGTAAAAAATTAGATAATATGATACAAAATATAAAATAATTAGTAATTAATAAACACAAATAAAATCAATTATTTTTTAATAAATTTTATTTAAATAAAAATAAGATCATATAATATAAAATAAAAAATAATTAGTAGGTAACAAGTTAAATCTTTTTAAAAATAATAAAGTTTATAAAAAAATATAAAACTATCTTTTCTCTTATCCCCACCATTTTTTAATATACTATGATGATAATTTTATTATAGAAATTAGACATTATAAATTAAAACTATTACAATTAAATTATTAAAATAAAGTAAAATTAGTTTCAACAAATTTATATTATTTAATAAACTTTTTATTTTCTTCAAATTAACCATGTACAATTAAAAATTCATATTTATATTTAATTTTAAATAGAATTCTTAAATAAAAATTAATTGTTATAAATTCAAATTATTACTATTTGATAATTAAAATTAAAGATACATTAGTTTTAATAAATTTAGAGAAATGATAAAACTATCATTTCATTTATTCATATTCTTTCTTACAATATTAATTAAAAAATTGAAAGAAGTATGCTTAATTAATTTACTTCATTTGACTTTTATAGTGTGAGTTTAAAAATATTAAGCTATATATTAATAATATAAGACATTTTGTATAATGAATAAATAAGTTCATCACCAGAATCACCTACAACATCAGCAATAACAAAAAATATGATAAATCAAGATAGATAAGTAAGTGTTATAACTAAATAATTTGTTTTTAATGAAAAAGAATTTTATAACGAAATCAAAGCTACAAAAAAATAGAAAAATTATTTAAAATTACTAAAGAAAATAATATTAACAAATTAAAAGAAGAATATATTAGATTTGTAAAAGATAATCAAGTAACAATTAAATTTTTTAGTTGGTTTAAACAAATTTATAAGAAAAATATAAATCCAATAACTGTAAGAAATAAAGAAACAGAATGTAAGGTAAAGGATAAAACAATTCAGTCTGAACACCTACCTAAAATGAATAATTTCTTTAATTATGGAGAACATAAAATAGTAATATTACCATTTAAAATGATAACAGAAGATGATCCACAAAGAAAAATATTGGAATAAAATAATTTTAGTAACGCACATCTTTATAATATAAGAAAATAATTAAATAGGATAGAAAAATCTATTTAAAAAAGGAAATTAAAATAGATGAAGATACTAAAGAAAAGAAATTAAAAACATATGTTTTTAAATCATATCAAATTTCTGTTAATAGTTAAAAAGAAATTAAAGAAGATAAAAATTCTGATTTTGTAAAAGCAATAACTGAACAACTTAAAAATATGGCTTCATCTTCTAGAAAGAAAATCATTAATACTGTATCACAAGATATAACTTCAGAATCAAAGAAAAACTCTTCCCCTAAAACTGAGAATTTAGAAACTTTTAGTAAAACATTAAGTTCACAGATAAACCGTATAACTCATAGTTAACAAATAGTATCAACACTAGATCTCAGTATAAATGATAGACCAAATATTTTATCATAATATAAATATAATGCTTCTTCTATATATGAATGGAATATAGATAATTTGTTTGAATACAAGATTCTTAGCTTATTATAACAAATGACAATGGCTGCTAATGTGTATAGGATACAAATAAATACTAATGATAAAACTATAGCAGAACTAATAATTGTTGGTTTCACAGGATAATTAAAAGGTTGATGGGATAACCACTTAATAGATAGTCAACACTTATAAATATTGAATGCTATAAAACCTATGAAGATGAAACACCTATACTAGATGAACATGATAATACTATACAAGATGTTGTATCTACATTAATTTTAACTATATCATTACATTTTATAGGAGATCTAGATCCTTTAAAAGATAAAAATTCAAAACTATTAAGTAATCTTAAATGTAAAAAATTAACTGATTTTCAGTATTATAAAACAACATTTTTAACTCGTATAATACTTAGGGAAGATTCTAATCAAGATTTTTGGAAGGTAAAGTTTTTAGCTAGACTTTCATTCTTCCTAGGAGAAAAAGTAAGGAATAATATAAAACAAGAAATAGGAAACCCTATGCCTTATAGTTTATTTATTAACTTACGATCAATTCATTAGTATAATTCAAAAGTAAGGTTTAAGGCTTTGTTAGGATATAAGATTACAAAAATGTTTAATGTATGAAATGCATAAAATAAAATAAGAGTTAGGATCATTTTGTAAGCAATTTGATTATAGTATAACTCAAAAATACAATAATTGTATAGGGCAATATACAAAAACATATAAAAATTTACATAAAAAACCTTATAAAAAATATCATAAAAAGAAATTTAATGAAGATAACTATTATGGAAAACCAAGAATAAATAGATATAAGAAGCCTAGTAATAAAAGATATTTTAAGAAAAATAAAATGTATAAAAACTACAAAGACTTATAATGTTATAATTGTGGTAAAAAGAGACATACATCTAGATTCTGTAAATTTAATAAAAACTACAGGAATTAAGTCTAAAAGAATCTGTACTAGATAAAATATATGAATTATATTTAGAATCTGAAAATGAAACTTGTATGATATAGAAGAAGAAACTGATCAGATAGATTAAATAAATATGGACACTTTAGAATTTAGTAGTAAAAGTATAAATATATTAACTAAACAACAAGAATCTTTATTAGAATTGGTAAAACATATAGAGGATTCTAGAATGAAAGAAAAATTTCTAAATAAAATCTTAGATGAATTTAATGATAATAGTAATAAGATAAATGAAAAATTGTATATAGAAAAATAAACTTATGATTTAACAATAATATTAAATAAAAATAAACAAATAAAAACAAAATCAACAATAGGAGATTTACAAAAATAGATAAAAGAAATAAAATTAGAATTAAAAGAATTAAAAATTAAACAACAAAAGGATTAAAAAATTATTGAGGCTTTAACAAATAAACAAGATAAAATAGAAACTGATGATTCTTCTGATGATAATAAGGAAGAAGAAAATGATATTAGTATAATAGAAAAAGATAAAAATTTTATAAATGTATTACATGAAATAACTTCTCGTAAATACTTGATATCTATAAAAATAAAATTTTCATCAAATTATGTTATAGACACTATAGCATTATTCAATATAAGAGCTTATTTAAATTGTATAAAATTGAGCTTAGTACCTAATAGATTTTGTAAAGATACTAGTGAAAGGTTAACTACAACTAATAAAACTAAATTACAAATAATAGAAAAAATAGATGCCTTTATAAGAAATAACAATTTAGAATGCAAAACTGTATTTATATTAACAAAGATTATACATCATATGGTAATTTTAGGAGCACCTTTTATGAGTCTTATCCCACTGTATAGTATAACAAATAATGGTATAAGATTTAAAATTAAAAATAAAAAGGTAGAATTTTTTTTATAGAAAACCCCAAAAAGAAAAGTCTTAATTTATTATGATCATATATGGTTCATGATTTAGAAATAAATTCAATTATCAAGGCTAAAATAGAACATCTTAAAAATTTAAAAGATAACCTAAATACACAAATAAAAAATAAACAATTAGATTCAAACTCCGTAAAAATAAAAATAAAACAGTTAAAAATTATATTGAAAAGGAATTATGTTATGATCTTCCCAATGCTTTTTAGGATAGGAAACAACATATAATTGATTTACCTTATGAAGATAATATTAACCAAAAAGATATAATAACTAAAGCTAGACCTATATAGATATCTCTAGATATGATAAAATTTTGTAAAAAAGAAATAAGTGATTTAGAAAATAAAAAATTAATTTGTAAATCTAAGAATCCTTGATCATGTGTAGCATTTTATGTTAATAAAACCTCAGAGATAGAAAGAGCACCTAGAGTAGTAATAAATTATAAACCACTAAATAAAACTTTAAAATGGAATAGATATCCTATACCAAATAAAAAAGATTTATTAAATAAATTATATAATGCAAGTATATTTTCTAAATTTGATATGAAGTCAGGATTATGACAAATATAAATACACCTTAAAGGAAGGTATAAAACTACTTTTACTATCCCCTTTGAACAATACAAATGGAATGTTATGCCTTTTGGCTTAAAAAATACGCCCTCAGAATTTCAACATATAATGAATGATATTTTCAATCCTTATATAAAATTTTGTATTGTATACATAGATGATATTTTAATCTTTAGTAATAATATAGAAAAACATTTTAAACATTTAAAAATATTTTGTATGATTGTTAAAAGAAGTGGATTAGTTTTAAGTAAAACTAAAATGACTTTATTTCAAACTAAAATTAGATTCTTAGGTCATAATATATATTAAGGGATTATAGAACCAATAGAAAGAAATTTATCTTTTGAAGAAAAATTTCCAGCTGAAATAACAAATAAAGCCTAATTGTAGCGATTCTTAGGTTGTCTGAATTATGTTATAGATTTTTATCCAAACATAAATAAATTAACAAAAACTTTGCATAATTGGTTAAAGAAAAATGCAAAACCATGGAATAAAACACATACTATTATTATTCAACAGATTAAAGCTCTAGTAAAAACTATACCTTATTTGTATATACCTGATCCCTTAGTATATAAGATTATAGAAACTGATGCTTCAGATATAAGATATAGAGGTATTTTAAAATAAATTAAAAATGATAACGAATGTATAATTCAATTTCCATTAGGGCATTAAAATAATACTCAAATTAATTATTCTACAATTAAAAAAGAAATTCTTAGTATTATCTTCTGTATTTCTAAATTTCAGTTTGACTTATTAAATCAAAAATTCTTATGCGTATTGATTGTAAATCTGCTAAAGAAGTATTGCAGAAAGATGTTAAAAATCTTACTTCAAAACACATTTTTGCTAGATGGTAATCTATATTAGGTATTTTTAATTTTGATATAGAATATATTAAAAGTAAAAATAATAATATTCCAGATTTTCTAACATGCGAATTTCTTTACAGAAAAAATGGGGAACAAAAAGAAGAAAACCAATGAAGCCAAAGAATCTAAAACTAGTTCTTCTTCTTCCTTTACCAGAGCCTTATTTGATCACTCAAAAAACTTAAAAACTATAGTACCTACCTCCAAATTGATAAAATCATAGGCTGATATAGCCTAAGAAGATGATGATTCTAAAACCCAAATTGTAAAGAACTGGAAAGCATAATCTACTGCTATCTCAACAGAGACACATCCAGACTTGTATCAAGTATTGTAAAGTATAAATAGGGAACTAGATAAAACTCTTATACCATTTGTAAAAAAAGAGATAAGAGAATCTTCTTCTTTTAAAACCTTGTCTAAAATTGATTTAAAACCACTTGTATAAATAAATCAACCTATTTAAATGGTATCTTTGAATTTCCTTAAAAGTCACAATGGTTTCATAAAAATGTTTTAGATACTGAGTTTATTATAGAAAATAATATTCCAAATGATCCATATAATATTATAAAATCTGTATATCCAGAAAATTGATTTTTTAAACCAATAAATTTTTCAAAACCTTAAGAGTATTATCATGTTATTTTACAAGAAATTGATTCAGTAATAATAAAACATAATTTTGATCTAAAGGATAAAGAGATAATTTTGTATTCTTCAATAAAAATAAAAAAGGATTTTAGATCTTTCTGAATGGAAACATCCAACATATCAACCTGTAAAGTTTTTAATGAGCTTCTTTTTGTATAAAACCACAACCATTTCGTATAATTACTGGGATTATATTAATGTCTGGTATAAAATCTTTTATATCCAAAACCCTTCATATATCCATTCTTGGCTTATATACTCTGATATAACCATAAAACACAAATCTACCCCCTTTATGGTTTATAGAATTATGGTTCAAATTTGGAAACATTAAAAATATACTATCACCAAATGTTACTATAGTCTATCAGTCCTTTAAAACCTATTTTCAACCCTCTGTATCAGATAAAAAATACCCTTCATTACTTCTATTATGTATGAATTTCTATATTCTATGGGTATATTAGTGGTACTTTGACATATCGTATCAGACATGAACGAATGTACAAATACTTATAAAGAAACATAAAGTAAAATGGTGGAATGTGTTCAAGAATAACACATTTGACCATACTATAAAAGAATGATGTCTCTATAAAAATAATGCTCCATTAGTAAAACTAGCAGAAAGTATATTTCAAGCTCAAAAGGCACATTGTCAAGCCCTATTGACAGTCTCTCAAACATTCGAGGACTATAAAGTAATTTATATAAAAGCAACCGAGTCTATGCCTTTAGTATCACAGACAGTTAAGGCCGCATCATCAGGATCATCAATAAAAAGTAAAGCAGCATCTCGAGGAAAGAAGGACTCATCATCATCCTCATTATTCTCTGTATCAACATCCTCAGAATCAAAAGACTCTGATTATTGTCCTAATAATGAGGATGATTATTATGGTATATTATCATCTATAAAAGAGAAAAAAGAAAATAAAGAAAAGAAAAAAGAAAAAAGAGAAAAAAGAAAAATAAAGAAAGAAAAAGAAAAAATAAAAAAGGAAAAAAATAAAAAGAAAAAAAGAAAAATTAAAAAATAAAAAAGGAAAAGGAAAAGGAAAAGAAAAAGAAAAAGAATTTTGTATTTTTGACTGAGTGTCCAACTCATAACCTCATAACCCTTCTTACATATCCTCTCCAAGCCTTCCTCTCCTCTCCTCTCTTCTAAGCCTACCCCTTTCTTACCTTAAGAAGTTGTAACAAGTCTCTCGTAAGTATGCCACCCTCTTCTACCTTCTCCTTTCATCTACCTTCATCTTCTTCTTCCCTTCTACTTTAATATTGAATTATTTTCAAAGTTTTGAATGTAACAAACTATTATTATATTAATAAAATCTTCTTATTTCTTATATACATCTTCCTTCTATATTATTATTTTGATTTCGGGATGATCAATGTTGGATCTTATAGATTTGCTTAAATCTAGATGATCTTCACATGATTCTAGATTAAGATATAATAAAGAGACCTATTAAAAATAATTAGTTGGTTCAATCACCTTATTTTTCAAATATTTCTTTTATAAATTGATTTTAGAGTGATCAAGGTCAGATCCACTAATTTTTGATTAAATCTGAGTGATAAACATATGATCCTAAATCAAATATGATAAATAGATAAAAAATTATATGGATGATTTTGTCGTCTTATGTTTATTCATTATATTTACTAATTTTTATCTCTTCACTGCAATTTATAGATTTACTTTATATTTTATTTTGTTTCATTTCTGTTGGTATTTTGATCTTATAAGAGAATTCATTATTGATGATTATATTGACTACTTAATTAACATTATAACAAAAAATTATTAAATTAAAAGTATGCTTAAAATAAATGATATATTGGCTAGAAACCAGATCTATAGTGCTACTGGTGCCAAGCAGAGATTTCAACTCTGATGGTCGGGTGTAACAATGCCATGTACTAAAACAAAATAAAATACATAATAAAACTTTAAATAATTAATTTTATTTATTACTTGTTGCTTCTTTTATATGCTTCTTTTATACTTGCTATCTGTTTAATTTAAAAATATAAAATAATTATTAATTAATAAATAAAAATTAAATTAGTAGTATTTATTTTTTTATTGAAATTTATTTAGGCAAACAATTAGATAATGTAATATAAAATATAAAATAATTAGTAATTAATAAATACAAATAAAATTAATAATATTTACTTTTAAATAAAATTTATTTAGACAAAAATAAAATAACATAATATAAGATATAAAGTAATTAATAGCTAAATAAATTAAATCTTTTAGAAAATAATAAAATTTATAGAAAGTGGTAAAACTATATTTTCCCTTATCCCCTTTTTTAATATATTATAATATTAAAATCATCATTTTTATTTATTTCCCTTCTCTTTTAAAATTTTAATTAAAAAAATTAAGAGATGTATACTTAATTAATCTACTTCATTTGACTTTTATGATATAAATTTGAAAAAGTTAAATTTTAAGTTAACAATATGAGATATTGTATAACTTTAATAAATATTTCATATTTTTAAAAAAAAATCATAAATAATATTTTATTTATATCATTTGATTATAAAACTTTGTTGTTATAAATTAAAAATATTACTGTAAGATAATTAAAATAAAATAAAGTTAATTTTTATGAATTATCTATTATAAATTTAATATAAGTAGTATTTTCTAAACTTTAATAATTTTGATAATTAGATTATATAAATCTTAAATAATTATAGGATTTTGATTGAAAAATGTTAGACCCTAGGTTTTGAGTGTTGTATCACGTGTGAGTCAATTTAAGTTATTTGCAATTTTTTCATGTGTTTTTGTATGTGGTACGGGCATACCACTCTTGGTACGGGCGTACCAACTATTGTATGTGAGTGGTACGACCAGACGGCTGGACGTACCAAGTGTGTATTGTTCCATTGGTTTTGGTATGGGTGTACCATTGGTTGGTACGGCCGTACGCCAACTCGCAGGAATTTGATGCATTAGTAAACCTGCTTCAGTACGGGCGTACCATTGGTTGGTACAGCCATACGCGAACTCGCAGGAAAATTTGTTTGTCAGGAAACTTGAGTTGGTACGGGCGTACCAAGTGATGGTATGGCCGTACCACAGTTCCCTCCCATTTTCCAACGGCTAGTTTTGAATCCGTACGGGCGTACAAATACTGTACGGCCGTACGCGACTTAGAAATTAGGTTTTAAAGTCTGAGAAACAGCTAGTTTCACATATACAACTTTCATACTTTCTTTGCTAACAAAAATACACTTGCAGAGCATTTGTTCTTGAGCTATTCTTACTTGTTACAAGTAAGTTTTAAGCTTGTTTCTTCACTTGCTCTTTGTGTATCATTGCAATCTTTATGGGGTTGGTGTGAAATTAATCCATTGGGGATTATTGTGTATTTGAGTTGATTGTAAGGATTGAAATTGTAAAGGTTAGAGTGTAAGCCTTGAAAACACTGGGGATTGGATTCATTTGTAAATCCTTTTGTTGTAATAGATTGAATTTTAGAGGAACCCTAAGTTGAGACTTAGGAGAAAGTGGACGTAGGCAAGAGTTAGCCGAACCACTATAAATCGCATGTGTTGCCAGCGGTTCTAGGAATTTCATTTGGTATCAAAGCTTTAGTAATCATTTTTAGAAGAAGTAAAATTCTTGAGTGAAAGATCCTATGGCAACCGAAAGTCAATCCTATACAAGACCCCTTACTTTGATGGAACCGATTATCCCTATTGGAAGCATTGAATGGATGTGAGCTATTTGATATGCTGAGGAAAGAGTACTCTCCACCTACAATTATAATTAAAGGAGTTGTCTCTCTGAAGGATAGAGACAATTGGACACTTGAAGAGAAGAATGCAAATTGCAACAATAAGAAGGTGATGAACATGCTTTATTGTGCTATTAGTTGTGAAGAATATGGTCGGGTATCTCATTGTGTCACAGCTAGGCAAGTTTGGATTGCCTTAGAACACATCATGAAGGAACCAACCAAGTTCGGAACAAGAAAATTCAATTGCTCACATATGAGTATGAATTATTCAAGATGAAAGTAGGTGAATCAGTTTTGGAAATGTACAACCGGCTTATGGTGATAGTGAATGGTTTGATGAAGCTCAGCAAGATGTACCAAAGAGAAGACATCAACAATAAAATCTTGCAAGTTTTATCGAAAAAGGATTGGGAGGCTCGAGTAACATCTATCGAAGAAGCTAACAACTTGGTCGTTCTATCTACGGATGTGCTTCTTGGAAAACTCCTAACACATGAGATAACTCTCAAGCAAGGAGTTGAGGAAGATAAAAGACGAGGAATTGCTCTCAAAGCCACTAAAGAAGAAGATTCCTCCTCAACTAGTGAAGGAGACCTAGAAGATGAAGTGGCTCTTCTTTCCAAGCGTGTAAAGAACTTCATCAAGAGGAAGAAGAATGAAAGGGATGGTAAAAAGCCCTTTAAGCCAAGGAGAGACTTTAATCGAAGGGACTCTAACCGTAGAGACATTCCAAGGAGAAATCAAGTCATGTGTTTTGAGTGCAATAAACCCAGACATATGAGGAATGAATGTCCTCTCCTTAATAAGCAATCCAAGCCTTTCAAGAAGAAGGCATTGAAAGCCACATGGGATGATGATACCGAATCAAGTGAAGCAATGTCCCATGATGAAAGAGCCACCAATCTATGCTTCATGGCAATCCTACATGAGAATAAAAAGGATGGGGTAACCACATCATCTCAATCTTATTATAGCAATGATGAATTAAATGATGATGATGATGATGATTGTGGTGCATTAGAAGCATTGGTAGAAAAGAACAATATCTTGCTTAAAAAATATAAATGACTTAAGCACAAGCATGCATGCATCATTAAGGATAAAAATGTCTTGCAAAATGAATTTGATTTGGGTAAAAAAAAAATTGAGGGTCTTGAAAAAGAAACAATGTTTTGAAGGATGAAAATGATAAACTTTCAAAAGAAAAGGAGTTGTTAAAAGACAATTTATCTCGTTTTGAATAAGGTGAGGTTAAAATAGATACTATTTTAAAACACCAAAAACTTAGTGGTAATAAAGAGGGTTTTGGATTTAATCAAAATTCCTCTTACACCACCAAAGGCACAGTTTTTGTTAAAGCCTCAACTTCAAAACAATCCTCAAATGATTTAAAAGGAAAGAGTGTTCATCCTCAACATAAAACACATAAAACACCTAGGAGAGTAAACAATGTGCATCATTGTTCATGTTCATGCTCACATAATCACTCACATGCACCAAAAAGGAAATATGTGCATAATCATTCTAGATTTAGGAATGTGGTATGTCATTATTGCAACAAAAAGGCACATGCCACCAATAGATGTTTTATTACAAGAATGCATTGGAATGATAGCTTAGATGCATCTAACCTCCAAGGACCCAAATATATTTGGGTACCTAAGAAGAAGTGAAGGAAATTGTTTTGACAGGTATGCTTGAGCTCCAAGATTAATGAAGACAAATGGTACTTGGATAGTGGATGCTCAAAGCACATGACTTGGAATGCAAGTCTTTTCTCCCATCTTAAAGAATACTCAGGGGGAGACGTTACTTTT